>CAWUFW010031697.1:0-15110 GCA_963921515.1 Calotriton arnoldi | reverse complement strand
AGGTGATCTATAACACCTGGAATTATAAGGAACATATTCCTGTTGGTAATCATTCTGAAAAACATTCATTTTCCTCGATGTCCTCTGTGAGAAGTTGGCCTGGTATATGCTGTCCACTATTTAAAGTGGGCACCTTGTACCAGTCCAAACAACCCCTTATGGAGATAAGTTAAAGACAACCTTTAGTGAAAGCTATCCCAGTGGTAGCTATGGAGAGCACCCTTCAGGCTAAGTCTTGAAGGAATGTAAAGCAGCTTGTTTTATCAGTCTATAATCTCTTGAGTGACCAAATGAAAGAGGACCACACCAGGTATATATTTAAAATATATGTATTTAGTCTTAAACACACCCCTCTAGTCTCTTTATGAGGCTAGAGTTCGAAGTACATAAGTTACAAGTCAGTTATCAACAGTAATAGCACAAATACACGTTTGAGCCCTAGGGGCGTACCAAACCATATACCAAAAAAGTGGTATAAGAACCACGACTGAGTTAGACACAAGGCCTAGAGCCTGTAGAAGTGGTTGGACCCCAAGGAACCACCCAAGGTAGTGACACAGGGGACCCACGGGGGACGCGTGCAGTGTGAGAACACAGCCGCGAGCCACCGTTGACTTCTATGGGGAAAGTCGCGGTTGGATTTTTAAAAGGGAAGGACACTTAGAGGAGGACTTGGAGCAAATCCCTTTAGAACTAGGCAGTTCTAGAGTCAATACTCACGGGAGCACCGGAGTACTCGAGTTACCTCACCCAGGGAAGCCGGGTGCATAGGTGTCTTTTGGCGTCGGGTTTTGTCGTCGTTTTCAATGGCGATCTGCTGCAGCAGGCTGCTGGCGACCAAGTCGAAAGTGTCCGGGTGGATCCAAGAGTGGATCGAAGATCTGAAGAACCTGAAAGCAGAGGGGACAGAGTCTGGGTCACTAGCCAGTGACCAGGAAGGTGATGAGCAGATGCCCACCGATGTCGGGTGCTTCAGGAAGGTTGACGGTCGTCTTGACTCTTCAGCCACGAGGTCCAGGAGGTGTCGACGACGACAAGGAGCTGGATTCGAGCTGTCCCACAACGTCTGTCGATTGCTGGGGTGTCGGCGACTGGATTGGACCCAACAAGCCTTGGCAACGGCAAGTCACGTGGAAACAAAGAAAGGACGTTGATGCAGACCAGCAAGGTCTGGGGGACTCACCCAGCGAGGGTAAGTCAGGGCACGTCTGGAGCAACCAGGAAAGCCCAAGCAGAAGAAGAGTTGCCTTCGGGAGGGCCCACTAGCCAATGGACTAGCGACCGCGAAGGAGCCTCGAGTGGACGCACTTGGAGCTGGCTCACAGGACACTCGTGGAGTGGAGGCCAGTGATCTTCAGTGCAGTCGGTGCTGGAGGCGGGGGCTACTCGGAGCCCAAAGCACAACTTCGTGGGAGACCAGGAAGAGGATGCACTTGCAAAAGTTCTCGGTGTCCAGGGGTCACGGTTCCACGTTACCCACGACAGCTACGTGCCTCAGCTTCGCTGGGGTCTCAGGACAGCCTCGGGGAAGTCTGGAAATCCACCTCTGGTGTTGCAAAGACTTCGGCGTCCGGCGGGAGCTTCAGCGATGCAGACCGGACAATTGCTTCTTAGGTGCCTGCCAAGCAGGGGAGTCACTCCTTGACCCCAAGGGAGATTCTTCAGTCCTCTAATCTTCAAGTAGAGCGTCGAAGGTCCAGGATTCGGCTTCACAGTTTCGGCCAGGGTAATCTAAAGTCCTATGGACTGGGGTCCCATACTTATACCAAGTTAGGGGGTTGGACATACTCTGGGGACCCACCTATGGGAGGGTCAGGGAAGAGGGGTGGTTACACCCATTCCCTTTGTCCAGTTTCGCGCCAGAGCAGGGGCAGGTAGCCCCTGCAACCGGTTTGAACTGGCATATGCACAGGGACACCAAGTGTGCCCCCAGTGCAGGACTTTAAAGCACCAGAGAGTGCTCCCGCCCAGCCCCAATACACATCATCCTGTCTGGGGAGGTGGTTACACCTCCCAGCGACAGGAAACCTATTGTCCAGGCCTCCCCTGCTGGAGTTTCGGTCAGCAGCAGGAGGCCAGACCCGTGTCTGTGGCAGCGGCATCCATTTTGTGATGCCAGGGCTCTGTAAAGAAGTTCTCGGGTAGGCCGGTGTGTACATGTCTCTCCCTCTAGAAGGGTGGAATGCTACCCCCGCCGCCAGGACTGGCGGGGGGGTAGTATTCCAAGATGTTTGACACCAAACACGACATGTTTTGGTGCAGCCAGTCCAAAGTTAGCATTGTACCGCGAGGATATAATGCACTTAAGAGTATATGGTCAGGCTGTACCACAAACAGCATCAGAGGAGGGACTCCGAACGCTGCAGAGGGGCTCTGCTCATGCAGGGGCACCCTCTCACATAAAAACCAAGCACTCTGCCTTCAGGATTGGTAAGGCCTGCCATAGGAGTGACTTATAGGTTTATATGTGTGTGCAATGATAGTGTTATAAGTAGCCTATTTCACAGTAAGGGGTGCTGGCACCACCTTACCCAGGCTGCAGTAGCAGACCTGTGGTGTCATTTTGGCTGGCCTTCCAGGGGTGGCATAATACATGCTTCAGCCCCTGGTAGGCCTCTGAGGTACCTATGCCCTGGGTACATAGTATACCATATACTAAGGACTTATAAGGGCACTCCAGATTCCAATCAAAGATGTACCTAAGGTACATGGAAACCATTTTATAGAGGAAGCAGCTAGGCTGGGGTTCTGATTAGCAGGGCCCCAGCCAGACTAAAGTCGAAAAACAGTGAAGCATCAGCAAAAAGTGGGGGTACCCATGTGAAGCAGATCCTACTCTCCTACACACTCCTCAAAATTATTCAAGCAAGGGAATTTATAAAAGATCCAATGTTGGAGAACTACCAGCTCCAATCTGAATTCTAACTAGAAAAATTATTACTTCTGGAGCAAGTGTGCTCCCTGTGATGCTGGAGAGTCTTAATGGGCTCTGACCCGTCAGTAAAGATCTTCTAGAATGCATCTGCCAATGGCCTCTATCATGTAATAATGATAATTTGTTTTTATAGTGCTGTAAATCGATATTACTATTAGTCCATTTAAAGGTACTCAATTTACAAAGCCTCTGATGGATGGAAGGCTGAGAAGGCCTTGCTGTGTGTTGAACTTGTGATGTGAAAAAAAAGAGAGAAGGAACATATCCAGGATGTTAGATTTATCTGCAAAACTCTTCACCAAATTATTATTTTCAAAGTGTGAAGAAATATGTTGAGGATTTTATTCCACTACAATAGGCTGGATTTAGACCAGGTCTTAGTGTGCTACACAAAACATTTCGCCTGTGGTGTGACACAGGGAAGTCTACAAATGTGGGCAATTTGTATGTTTGCTATGTCAACTTCTTTGCAGCCTTCGACAGGGGAGATTGTCAGTGGTAATGGACCAAGTTTCTTGAGATGGGCATCTCCAAATCATCACTGTTCTTCATAGAGGCTTTATATTCAACCTCCTGGAACAAGGTACATCTCAACAGCAGAGACAGAGGGCAGATGAGAGCCATAATCATGACTGGGTCCAACATCAATGCTGTGCACACGCCAATCTCATGTCTGCACTGTTTCCCACAGATCTTCCATGTGCCATGACAAAATCAAAAGCATTTCTGACTACATTAAGGGATTTCCTTATTAATGCAGTACATTAAGCGGGAAATCTTGCATTGCTAGATCAAACACCAATAGGCTTTCAAAGGCAACTAAATAAGCCAACTACATGAATTGCCTGACAGTTAACACTTTAAACCCCTAGATTTGCATACCTGGAAACCAGGGACAGCCATTTACTTGGTCTCTGGACTGCAGTGGGTTAGCAGTGGTATAGATATCTGGAAGTTGTTTTTCCCGATAAGGTCTCCTGTGAACAACGTGAAAGACTGCTTTGCAATCCGTGAATGGCTTTAGGAGGTTTAACTATGTATATAGGGGATGTTAAGTACAACCTTTGATTAAGGTCTGTACACAGAAAATTACACTATCAGCTTTGTATAATTGCTCAAGTTCTTAAAGAGCGTCCTGGAAAAAGCACTTTCCCTCCCTCTTTAGCCAGTGCTGGGGGGATTATGGGATTAAGAAGTTTTCACTTGTGGAACTCTCTGTTGCACTGAGGTTTTAAAAATAGCGTCCTACTTTAAATGTGCATGCTTTTTGGTATTATTTTATTCTTGTTTTTGAATGTTGTATCTCTGAAATGATATTTCCCTAAATATTGTAAAGGAAAGTTGTAATAACCAAGCCTTAGCTCCACATAAAATTATTTCCCAAGTCCAGAAAAGTCAAAAGACATCAAGTCAAGCTGAAAATAAATTATGTTAACAAATCTAATAAAGTATCATTCTCAAACAAGGAATGTTCACCAGATTCATAACTAAGAATAGACTAAATTGTGATATAAGGAAGGAAGAAGAAAGAGGGAAATGCAATGAGTGAACAGGGAATAAGGTAAAATAAATCAGAAAGGCGTCACAAGGGTAGCCTATACCGCTTAGGCAACAATGCTTGTAAAATATGGAATTATTTGTTTTACATAGCTGTTACACAGAGTTGTACCAGATGCACATTTCTCTTAACTGTCACAGTGGCCACCAGTTGTCGAGTAAAATGAACACTTGGGCAACCTGATCATTATCTTTAGGCCTGAGAGGAATTGGTTGAAAAGCGTCCAGAAAAAACGCCTGATCAATTTCTCAAAGTTCTGCTCTCTAGTATCTGGGTGTTAAGTCCTAGCATTTAGCATGCTTAACTTTGAATATTTTGGACTTAGTCATTGATAACTAATTAATGGTTTATGTAATGGACCTGCTTAAATGAACATTCTAAACTAATGGAACATGAAATGCTATTATTGAAAGCCTAGATCAATAAGCCAATGGCAAAAGGTCTGGGTCTCAACTACGAGGGTCTTGGACTCCATCAACCTTGTTTACTCCCTTCCTGATTCTTCAGGGAGTTCACTGTTATTTGAAATGCGCCCATTTTGCAAGGTCACCCATGGTTTTTTTACTGAACCCTGCTTTTTCTAGCATTAGAGCTCTGTACACTCTAGCCCTGCTGACCAGGGATAAAGTGCTTCCGCTCCTCCTTCAATATGATGACATTGGTATACATCTGATTGGCATATTTAACTTACCTATAAGTCACTAGTTTATGGCACCAAGGGCCAGTAAGTTAAATGTCACAAGTGGACTGCTGCACCCACTGTACCATCCACTACAGTGACAATGTAAACACGACTGCAGACTGCCATCAGTAGCAGGTTTCAACTGTAATTCGAACTGGCAAAATAACCCCTTTTGACAGGCCTACACATTCCTTTTAAATATTAGTAAGTCACTGTGAGAAGTTGGCCTGGTATATGCTGTTCACTAATTAAAGTGGACACCTTGCACCAGGGCAAATCGACTCTTATGGTAGATAGGTTTAAGACAACCTTTTAAAGAAAGCTATCCTAGTGGTAGCTGTGGAGAGCAGCCTTCAGGCTAAGTCTCGGAGGAATGTAAAGCAGCTTGTTTTACCATATAATCTCTTGAATCACCAAATGAAAAGACACCACACAGGTATATATATCAAATATATATGTATTTATTTCTAAATAACTCTCTACTAATCTCTTTATGAGATTAGAAGACAAACATATGCACAAATCAACGTTTCACAATAAGTTAAGCACAAAATATGGCTGGGGCCCTAGGGGCGTACCAGACCATATACTAAGTAAGAGACTTAGAAACAACGACTTGCAGGGAGACAAGGCCTAGGGCCTTCAGAAGTGCTGGGGCCTCACAAAACCACCCAAGGCAGGTAAGTAAAGGACCCACGGGGGACGCGTGCAGTGTGGATACACAGGCGCGGATCGCCGTTAACTTCAATGGGGCAAGTCGCGGTTGGAAATAAAGAGTTTTAGGATACTTCGGGAGAACCTACGAGCAAGTCACTTACAGGGTAAGTAGTTCTAGGGCCCACACCCACAGGAGCACCGTAGTGCTGGAGTTACCTCACCCAGGGAAGCCGGGTGCACAGGTGTCCTTTGGTGTCGGGTCGCGGCGTCGTTTTCAATGGCGAACAAAGAAGACTTGCTGCTTGCGGGAGCTGAAGAAGTGTCCGGTGGAATCCAAGCCTGGATTCTGAAGAAGGATGACCTGAAAGCAGAGGGGACAGTGTTCAAAGTCACTAGGCAGTGACCCGGGGCAAGGAAGATGGATGCCCACCGTCGTCGGTTGATTCAGGTCGGTTGCGGGTGCCTTGACTCTTCAGCCACGTGGTCCAGGAGGTGTCGACGACGACCAGGAGCTGGATTCGGTGTGTCCCTTGACGTCTGCAGCTGACTGCGGTGTCGGCAACTCGATTGGAGCCAACAAGCCTTGGCAGCAGCAAGTCTTGGGGAGATGAAGAAAAGTCGATGGCGCAGACCAGCAAGGTCTGAGGGACTCACCCAGCGAGGGTAAGTCAGGGCAGGCCTGGAGCAACCAGGGAGCCCTTTGGTTTCTTTAAGAAGTCTTCTGGGGACCCACAAGCCAGCGGGCAAGGGATCGCGAAGACACCTCGGGCGGAATCACTCAACAGGGGCCCACGGTCACTCGGGACGATGTAGGCCTCTGATCTTCGGAGGGATTCCTGCTGGAGGTCGGGACCACACGTGGTCCAAAGCACAAGTTCGTGGAACGTTGTGAAGGGGTTGCACTCGACAATAGTGCACGGTACCCAGGGGTCGCGGTTCCTCGTTACTCGTGGGGTCCACTTGCCTCAGCTTCGCTGGGGACTCACGATGGCCTGGGAGGGGTCAGGAAATCCACTTCTTGGGCTGCAGGGACTTCGGACTCCGGCGGGAGCGGCGTAGTTTGCGACCGTCGTTGTCGTTTTTGGTGCCTGCCAAGCAGGGGAGTCACTCCTTGACTCCAAGGGAGATTCTTCTGTCTTCCAAAGGTAGTGGAACGTCGAAGGGCCAGGATTCTTCTGTAGAGCGTCGTCCAGGGGTTATCTGCTTTGCAATGGCAAGGTTCCCCCTCTTATACTAAAAAGAGGGGATGGACTAGCTCTATGACCCCACCTATGGGAGGGTCAAGGGAGGGGGTGGCTACACCCACTTCCCTTTGTCCAGTTTCGCGCCAGAGCAGGGGCAGGTAGCCCCTGAGCTGGTTTGAACTGGCATATGCACAGAGGAGCCTTCTGCTCCCCCAGTGCAGGACTTCAAAGCACTCTAAGAGTGCACCCACCCAGCCCCAATACACTAAACCCTGTCTGGGAGGTGGTCACACCTCCCTGTGACAGGATGCCTATTGTTGGGCTTCCTCCACTGTGAGTGTCAGTCATACGCAGGAGGGCAGCCCAGTGTCTGTGACTGGTGGCATCCATTTTGTGATGCCAGGGCTCTGCAGGATTCTACCGCGTTTCCACAGCAGGTACATGTCTTATCCCTCTAGAAGGGTGGAATGCTACCCCCGCCGCCAGGATTGGCGGGGGGTAGTATTCCAAGATGTTTGACACCAAACACGACATGTTTTGATGCAGCCATTCCAAAGTTAGCATTCTACCGCGAGGATATAATGCACTTAAGAGTATATGGTTTAACAGCATCCACAAACAGCACCAGAGAATGGACTCTGAGAACTGCAGAGGGGCCCTGCTCATGCAGAGGCACCCCCTCACATAGAAGCCAAGCACCCTGCCCTCAGGATTGATAGGGCCTGCCTTAGGGGTGACTGATAGGTTTATATGTGTGTGCAGGAGAGATATAGGAAACCTATATCTCAGTGAGGGGTGCTGGCACCACCTCACACAGGCTGCAGTAGCAGGCCTGTGGTGTCAGATTTAGACTGCTTCCCAGGGGTGGCATAATACATGCTGCAGCCCCTGGTAGGCCTGTGAAGTACCTATGCCCTTGGTACCTAAGGTACCATATACTAGGGACTCATAAGGCACCACAGTATCCAATCACTAGTGCACCTAGAGTGCACTCCATGTCGTTTAGAGAGAGCAGATAGACTGGGGCCCTGAATAGCAGGGTCCCAGTCCAACTAAGTCATAAACCAGCAAAACACCATAAAAAAAGTGGGGGCAACCATATAGTCAGATTCCACCTTCCTACATAACCCCCCCCCAAATGAAAGGAGATAAGGCTAACCTTGGCCAGTTGAGCCTTTATTGACTAAGTGGCCATATAAGGAAGCACCTGCACTAGCATGGTTGCCCCCTGTCTTATGGTCCACTAAGCAATCCCTCACCCTAAGGGTATGAGAAGGTCTCCACCATGGGGAATCACTACCTGTGGTGTGCTTTGGTAAAGTACCAGGCTGGTGAGGTGTCTGAGTAGGGAAGTGTGGCCCTAGGAATGTTGGCCTCAGCTTTCTCAGCTCACTGGTCACCATGTATGCCTGTCTTTCCATGACTGAGTGGTACTCTGCTCTAAGGGTCAACCTTTGACTGCCTACAGCCGGGGGTTGGGTCCCTTTGGGTGGAACACTGGAGGGACATGGCATGTTTGGAACCTTTTGGTCCCAGGTTTGCCCTTGCCTAACAGAGTCCTTCTGGGGGAGGTCCCTACATAAAGGTATGGGGGATCCCTCAGTGGGTTGAGGAATTTCTACCTGGCTAGGGCTACTAGCCTGGGTGCCCCTAATCTGCTGATGGGGGGTTCCTCTGGACAGGGGGCCCTGGGGGGTCCACTGACCTCCCTGACCTCTGCAGCCCTGGGCTGACTGAGGCAGGGTAGAGAGGGGCAGGTTACCTGCTCCAGACTGGGTACCACCTTGTAAGGGTCCTCTGCCATCAGGGGGTGGCCAGGCCAGGCCTGACTACCTCTGTGGCAGTTCCTTCACTAGGGGTAGGGTCAGTTCCCTGAGGAGGCTGACCCTTACCTACTGTCTGGAGGGAAGAAGACTTTTCTTCAACCCTTGTGCTCTCTTCTGGGGGAGAGTGGGCCATTCTTCCAGGCTCCATCTCTCCAAAATCTTGGGCTGGGGCTGTGGCCATCACAGCCCCACTAACCTTTACAGGGACACCCAACATCTTCAGATGGGTTTGGTGTTCAATTTCAGCCCAGGCTGAAATTTCCAGATCATTGCCCATCAGGCAATCTACAGGTAAGGTTGGGGACACTGCCACTCTTTTTGGGCCTGTGACCCCTCCCAGCTGAGATTGACTATGGCCATGGGGTGATCTGTTCTGACACCATCAATGTTGGTCACCTGGTATTTAAACTCAGGTAAAAGCTGGTGAGGGGGACTAGTTTCCCTGCCACCATGGTGACACTAGCCCCTGTGTCCCTAAATGCCACAGCTTTCTGACCATTAATTATTGGCTCCAGTCTGTACCTGCCCAATGCTATGGGACCCATGGTAAAGGTGGCATATCCTACACCACCATCAGAATCTGAGGAGTCTGTTGAGGGGGTCCTGTCTAAACTAGGGCCCACCTCTGTTCCTCTTCCAAAAGCACCTAACTTTTTGGGTGCACTACTCCCAACTGGAGGATTACTACTGGTAGTACCAGGAGGGGTGGTAGTAGTTGTTGGAGGAACATTTTCTTTATTGCCATTCCTGGGACAACTGGGATCAGATTTCCAGTGCCCAGGCTTTTTACAGACATGGCAATAGGGTTTCTTTTCAGGAGAGGAAGGAGTTTGGGACCCACCCCCAGAAGAGGAATTTTGGGGCCCTGTAGTGGACTTATCCTTGGATTTATCCCCACCTTTCTCTTGGGACTTGGTAGAATCTTTCTTGTGGTCACCACCCTGATTCTTAGGCCTTACCCTGGTTCTGACCCATTTGTCTGCCTTCTTTCCCAATTCTTGGGGAGAGGTCAGATCAGAGTCCACCAGGTACTGGTGTAAAAGCTGGTTTTGACAATTATTAAGGATCTGTTCTCTCATCATTAGATTATAAAATCCTTTGAAATCAGTAACCCTACTGCCAACCAGCCAACCCTCCAGAGCCTTGGATGCACAATCTACAAAGTCAGTCCAGTCCTGAGTCTGTGCCTTCTGGGTGTCTCTGAACTTCAACCTGTACTGCTCAGTGGTTAAGCCAAACCCATCTATCAGTGCACTCTTCAGGACTTCATAATCATCAGCATCCTCCTCTCTAACAGTGAGGAGCTTGTCTCTTCCTTTATCTGAAAAGGAGAGCCACAAGATTGCTGCCCACTGCTTTTGGGGGACCTGCTGTACTCTACAGGCCCTTTCCATAGCAGTTATCCACTTGTGGATATCATCCCCACTCTGGTAGGGAGGAACAACCTTGCTCAGGTTCCTATGGTCAGGAATATATTCTCTGCCTCTAGGGACACTGTTGCTGCCACCAGGGGGTTCTAACCCCTCTTTTCTAGAAGCTCTCTGGATCTCCAGGGCTTCCTATCCAGTGCCAACTGCTTGGTTCTGAGGGCCACTCTGGCTTCCTCATACTGGAGCAGTTTGCACCTTCTCTCAGAGGAGGTCTCTCTTAAGGAAAAGTATGAGCTCCTCTGCTGGACAAATTCTCTGCCAGAGTGATAAGAGTGGTCAGATTCCCTGGAAGGGGATCTGTGCCTCTCCTCCTCTCTGTCAGTTCCCTTAGGGAGAATTCCTCTGTCCTTTTCAGGCCCCTTGGAGCCTGGCCCTTCAATCACAGAGTCTTGGTCATTCTGATTTTCATCATCTGACCCAGATACTATGACTGACCCACCCACTGATTCAAACCCTTTAGCTCCTAGAGCCAATCTAAGGTCATCTGCTGTTAGCAGATCTATCAGGTGCAGGGTTGAGGGACTCTGTCCTAGTCTCAGGTGTCTGTCGACACACATGGCTCTCAAGTCAGAGAAAGCCATGTCCTTATACTGAGGCTGAGTGGATCCACTGGGTCCACCTTTTAAGGACATTCTAGTGTTGTGCAGTGTTGTACTACCTACACTAGTTTGTGGCCTACTGATCCTAGCTTGAGCTGTGGAAAGGGTGTGCTATCCCTTGGCACACAGCTCTAAGTTCAGTAGAACTTATTGATACTAAGCTTGACTTTATATGTACCTTGAGTACCTATAATGGTTTTCAGTTAGTAATTCAAATAGAGATTTTCTGGTAAAACAATGGCAAGCTGGAATCCCACACGCTGCCCACCAATGTGAGAAGTTGGCCTGGTATATGCTGTTCACTAATTAAAGTGGACACCTTGCACCAGGGCAAATCGACTCTTATGGTAGATAGGTTTAAGACAACCTTTTAAAGAAAGCTATCCTAGTGGTAGCTGTGGAGAGCAGCCTTCAGGCTAAGTCTCGGAGGAATGTAAAGCAGCTTGTTTTACCATATAATCTCTTGAATCACCAAATGAAAAGACACCACACAGGTATATATATCAAATATATATGTATTTATTTCTAAATAACTCTCTACTAATCTCTTTATGAGATTAGAAGACAAACATATGCACAAATCAACGTTTCACAATAAGTTAAGCACAAAATATGGCTGGGGCCCTAGGGGCGTACCAGACCATATACTAAGTAAGAGACTTAGAAACAACGACTTGCAGGGAGACAAGGCCTAGGGCCTTCAGAAGTGCTGGGGCCTCACAAAACCACCCAAGGCAGGTAAGTAAAGGACCCACGGGGGACGCGTGCAGTGTGGATACACAGGCGCGGATCGCCGTTAACTTCAATGGGGCAAGTCGCGGTTGGAAATAAAGAGTTTTAGGATACTTCGGGAGAACCTACAAGCAAGTCACTTACAGGGTAAGTAGTTCTAGGGCCCACACCCACAGGAGCACCGTAGTGCTGGAGTTACCTCACCCAGGGAAGCCGGGTGCACAGGTGTCCTTTGGTGTCGGGTCGCGGCGTCGTTTTCAATGGCGAACAAAGAAGACTTGCTGCTTGCGGGAGCTGAAGAAGTGTCCGGTGGAATCCAAGCCTGGATTCTGAAGAAGGATGACCTGAAAGCAGAGGGGACAGTGTTCAAAGTCACTAGGCAGTGACCCGGGGCAAGGAAGATGGATGCCCACCGTCGTCGGTTGATTCAGGTCGGTTGCGGGTGCCTTGACTCTTCAGCCACGTGGTCCAGGAGGTGTCGACGACGACCAGGAGCTGGATTCGGTGTGTCCCTTGACGTCTGCAGCTGACTGCGGTGTCGGCAACTCGATTGGAGCCAACAAGCCTTGGCAGCAGCAAGTCTTGGGGAGATGAAGAAAAGTCGATGGCGCAGACCAGCAAGGTCTGAGGGACTCACCCAGCGAGGGTAAGTCAGGGCAGGCCTGGAGCAACCAGGGGAGCCCTTTGGTTTCTTTAAGAAGTCTTCTGGGGACCCACAAGCCAGCGGGCAAGGGATCGCGAAGACACCTCGGGCGGAATCACTCAACAGGGGCCCACGGTCACTCGGGACGATGTAGGCCTCTGATCTTCGGAGGGATTCCTGCTGGAGGTCGGGACCACACGTGGTCCAAAGCACAAGTTCGTGGAACGTTGTGAAGGGGTTGCACTCGACAATAGTGCACGGTACCCAGGGGTCGCGGTTCCTCGTTACTCGTGGGGTCCACTTGCCTCAGCTTCGCTGGGGACTCACGATGGCCTGGGAGGGGTCAGGAAATCCACTTCTTGGGCTGCAGGGACTTCGGACTCCGGCGGGAGCGGCGTAGTTTGCGACCGTCGTTGTCGTTTTTGGTGCCTGCCAAGCAGGGGAGTCACTCCTTGACTCCAAGGGAGATTCTTCTGTCTTCCAAAGGTAGTGGAACGTCGAAGGGCCAGGATTCTTCTGTAGAGCGTCGTCCAGGGGTTATCTGCTTTGCAATGGCAAGGTTCCCCCTCTTATACTAAAAAGAGGGGATGGACTAGCTCTATGACCCCACCTATGGGAGGGTCAAGGGAGGGGGTGGCTACACCCACTTCCCTTTGTCCAGTTTCGCGCCAGAGCAGGGGCAGGTAGCCCCTGAGCTGGTTTGAACTGGCATATGCACAGAGGAGCCTTCTGCTCCCCCAGTGCAGGACTTCAAAGCACTCTAAGAGTGCACCCACCCAGCCCCAATACACTAAACCCTGTCTGGGAGGTGGTCACACCTCCCTGTGACAGGATGCCTATTGTTGGGCTTCCTCCACTGTGAGTGTCAGTCATCAGCAGGAGGGCAGCCCAGTGTCTGTGACTGGTGGCATCCATTTTGTGATGCCAGGGCTCTGCAGGATTCTACCGCGTTTCCACAGCAGGTACATGTCTTATCCCTCTAGAAGGGTGGAATGCTACCCCCGCCGCCAGGATTGGCGGGGGGTAGTATTCCAAGATGTTTGACACCAAACACGACATGTTTTGATGCAGCCATTCCAAAGTTAGCATTCTACCGCGAGGATATAATGCACTTAAGAGTATATGGTTTAACCGCATCCACAAACAGCACCAGAGAATGGACTCTGAGAACTGCAGAGGGGCCCTGCTCATGCAGAGGCACCCCCTCACATAGAAGCCAAGCACCCTGCCCTCAGGATTGATAGGGCCTGCCTTAGGGGTGACTGATAGGTTTATATGTGTGTGCAGGAGAGATATAGGAAACCTATATCTCAGTGAGGGGTGCTGGCACCACCTCACACAGGCTGCAGTAGCAGGCCTGTGGTGTCAGATTTAGACTGCTTCCCAGGGGTGGCATAATACATGCTGCAGCCCCTGGTAGGCCTGTGAAGTACCTATGCCCTTGGTACCTAAGGTACCATATACTAGGGACTCATAAGGCACCACAGTATCCAATCACTAGTGCACCTAGAGTGCACTCCATGTCGTTTAGAGAGAGCAGATAGACTGGGGCCCTGAATAGCAGGGTCCCAGTCCAACTAAGTCATAAACCAGCAAAACACCATAAAAAAAGTGGGGGCAACCATATAGTCAGATTCCACCTTCCTACAGTCACCCTTAAGTAGGCTTTATTGCCCATAAGGAAGGTTGGATGGTATTTAAATGTAGGACATGAAAATGTTTAACGTACAGTGACTAGCCCCCTAAAGGCATTTTTCCTTTAGTAGGGTTAGCTGTTCCATAGGGAAGCACTGGGATGAAATGTTAAATACTAATACTGTTTCCCGGGAATTAAACTAATTAGAATAGTAATTAAACAACTATTTTGAATAGTTTTTAAAGAACAAGTTACTTACCTTCGGTAACGCACTATCTGGTAGAGACTCTATCTAGCTTCAGGTTCCTTACCTTTGAATTTCCTAGGCGTCAGGCTGGATTCGGAAACGTTTGCTGAGCAATACCCCTTGCACGCGACGTCGGGTGGCTCCATTCGGCTCCACATGACGTCGTCGGTTATGACATCGCGGTGCCTATATAGGCGCCACCCAGGCGCGCGGACGTCAGTACTTTTCATATTTTCCACGCCAGAAGCGCAGAGCCACGAAGTAATTGACGTAGTCGTGTGCAAAACTAGGGCCCTGAAAGGGTAAGAAACCAACCCTAGTCCCACTACATCAGTCCGCAAAGTGGGGAGGCATGGGTGGGGTTGTAAGGAATCTGCACCTAGATAGTCTCTACCAGATAATGCGTTACCGAAGGTAAGTAACTTGTTCATCTGCTAGAGACTTCTAGCTGCAGATTCCTTACCTTTGAATCAGATACTCGAGCCATACCATCCCGGCGGTGGGTTGCAGACTCATGATCTAAATTAAGAAGGGACGCCCAAAATACTCAGAGGTTGAGGCCGGGTAGAGCGGAGGGGACATTAGCAGCATACTGCCAACGCCGCCGTGAGGGAAACGGCAAACGCAGCATCTTGGTTTTCATCGGCCGTGAGGGGAACGGCCCTTCTGGACTACATCCCCCAGCATTCCCTGCCTTGAAGCCTGGTTCGGACGCCCTCAGCGCGCCTGGAGGCGCGATTTAATCGCCGCAGGGCTCTCGCTGCGCGGGACGCCCAAAACACTCAGAGGTTGAGGCCGGGTAGAGCGGAGGGGACATTAGCAGCATACTGCCAACGCCGCCGTGAGGGAAACGGCAAACGCAGCATCTTGGTTTTCATCGGCCGTGAGGGGAACGGCCCTTCTGGACTACATCCCCCAGCATTCCCTGCCTTGACGCCTGGTTCTGATGCCTAAATAGGGGCCCCCTTTGTTTGATTGCCC
>CAWUFW010031696.1:0-15113 GCA_963921515.1 Calotriton arnoldi | reverse complement strand
TACATATGTTACGAGTTAGTTATCTACAGTAATAGCACAAATACACGTTTGAGCCCCAGGGGCGTACCAAACCATATACCAATAAAGTGGTATAAGAACCACGACTGAGTTAGACACAAGGCCTAGAGCCTGTAGAAGTGCTTGGACCACAAGGAACCACCCAAGGCAGTGACACAGGGGACCCACGGGGGACACATGCAGTGTATGAACACAACCGCGAACCACCGTTAACTTCTATGGGGAAAGTCGCGATTAGAATTTAAAAGAAAAGGGACACTTAGAGGAGGACTTGGAGCAAACCCTTTGAGAACTAGGCTGTTCTAGTGTCTATACCCACGGGAGCACCGGAGTACTCGAGTTACCTCACCCAGGGAAGCCGGGTGCATAGGTGTCTTTCGGGGTCGGGTTTCGTCGTCGCTTTCTATGGCGATCTGCTGCAAAGTGCTGCTGGCGACCAAGTCGAAAGTGTTCGGGTGGATCCAAAGGTGGATCGAAGATCTGAAGAACCTGAAAGCAGAGGGGACAGAGTCTGGGTCACTAGCCAGTGACCAGGAAGGCGATGAGCAGATGCCCACACATGTCGAGTGCTTCAGGTAGGTTGACGGTTGTCTTGACTCTTCAGCCACGAGGTCCAGGAGGCGTCGACGACAACCAGGAGCTGGATTCCAGCTGTACTACGAAGTCTGTCGATTTCAGGGGTGTCGGCGACCAGATTGGACCCAACAAGCCTTGGCAACGGCAAGTCTCGTGGAAAGCAAAGAAGGACGATGTTGCAGACCAGCAAGGTCTGGGGGACTCACCCAGCGAGGATAAGTCAGGGCACACCTGGAGCAACCAGGGAGCCCAAGCAGAAAAAGATTGGCCTTCGTGAGGGTCTACTAGCCAACGGACTAGCGACCGCGAAGGAGCCTCAAGACGGTGCACGTGGAGCTGGCTCACAGGACACTCGTGGAGTAGAGGCCAGTGATCTTCGGTGCAGTTGGTGCTGGAGGCTGGGGCTACTCGGAGCCCATGTACGACTTCGTGGAAGACCCAGAAGAGGATGCACTTGCAAATGCGTTTAGTGTCCAGGGGTCACGGTTCCACGTTACCCACGACAGCTACGGGCCTCAGCTTTTCTGGGGACTCAGGGCAGCCTCAGGGAAGTCTGGAAATCCACCTCTGGTGATGCAAAGACTTCGGCGTCCGACGGGAGCTTCGGCGATGCAGACCGGACAATTGCTTCTTTGGTGCCTGCCAAGCAGGGGAGTCACTCCTTGACCCCAAGGGAGATTCTTCAGTCCTCTAATCTTGAAGTAGAGCGTCGAAGGTCCAGGATTCTGTGTCAGAGTTTCGTCCAGGTAAATCTAAAGTCCTAAGGACTGGGTTCCCTTACTTATACTAAGGTAGGGGGTTGGACATACTCTGTGACCCCACCTATGGGAGGGTCAGGGCAGAGGGGTGGTTACACCCCTTTCCCTTTGTCCAGTTTCACGCCAGAGCAGGGGCTGGAAGCCCCTGAGCCGGTTTGAACTGGGGTATGCACAGGGACACCAAGTGTGCCCCCAGTGCAGGACTTCAAAGCACCAGAGAGTGCTACCGCCCACCCACAATACACACTATTCTGTCTGGGGAGGTGGTCACACCTCCCTGGGACAGGAAACCTATTGTCCAGGCCTCCCCTGCCGGAGTTTCGGTCAGCAGCAGGAGGCCAGACTCGTGTCTGTGGCAGCGGCATCCATTTTGTGATGCCAGGGCTTGGAAAGTCAGTACCGGGCATACCGGTGTGTACATGTCTTTCCCTCTAGAAGGGTGGAATGCTACCCCGCCGCCAGAACTGGCAGGGGGTAGTATTCCAAGATGTTTGACACCAAACACAACATGTTTCCGTGCAGCCATCCCAAAGTTAGCATTTAACGCGAGGTTATAATGCGCTTAAGAGTATATGGTCAGGTTGCACTACAAACAGCATCAGAGAAGGGTCTCCGAATGCTGCAGAGGG
Source organism: Calotriton arnoldi (assembly GCA_963921515.1). Classification (NCBI taxonomy): domain Eukaryota; kingdom Metazoa; phylum Chordata; class Amphibia; order Caudata; family Salamandridae; genus Calotriton; species Calotriton arnoldi. The sequence goes on along the minus strand of CAWUFW010031696.1, from coordinate 13,132 downwards.
GCCCTGCTCATGCAGGGGCACCCTCTCACATAGGAACCACGCACTCTGCCTTCAGGATTGATAAGGCCTGCCATAGGAGTGACTTATAGGTTTATATGTGTGTATGTATATAGTGGTATAGGTAGCCTATATCACAGTAAGGGGTGCATGCACCACCTTACCCAGGCTGCAGTAGCAGACCTGTGGTGTCAGTTTGGATGGCCTTCCAGGGGTGGCACAATACATGCTGCAGCCCCTGGTAGGCCTCTGAGGTACCTATGCCCTGGGTACATAGTATACCATATACTAGGGACTTATAAGGGCACTCCAGATTCCCATCAGAGATGTGCCTAAGGCACATGGAAACCATTTTAAAGAGGAAGCAGCAAGGCTGGGGTACTGATTAGCAGGGCCCCAGCCAGACTAAGGTCGAAAAACAGTGAAGCATCAGCAAAAAAGTGGGGGTACCCATGTGAAGCAGATCCTACTCTCCTACACAACCCCCCCAAACGTAGGGACATTAAACTAACCTTGCCCAGTTAAGTCTTCATGTTCTAAGTGGAAGTACCTAGAGAGTCCATCTGCATTGGCATGGTTACTCCCAGGTCTATGTTCCACTGTGAAGTCCATCCCCTGTAGGGAAATGGACCACCTAAGCAGTTTGGGGTTTTCACCCTTCATTTGTTTTAGCCATAAGAGGGGCTTATGGTCTGTTTGAACAAGGAAGTGAGTACCAAACAAGTATGGCCTCAACTTCTTCAGAGCCAAGACCACAACAAAGGCCTCCTCTCAATGGCTGACCAACGTTTCTCTCTAGGGGTCAGCCTTCTGCTAATGAAAGCTACTGGCTGATCCTGACCTTCATCATTCAATTGTGACAGTACAGCCCCTACCCCCAATTCAGATGCATCAGTTTGAACAATGAACTTCTTGGAGTAATCAGGACTCTGTAGAATGGGAGCAGTGCACATGGCCTGCTTCAGGTCATCAAATGCCTTTTGACAGCTAACTGTCCACTGAACATTTTTGGGCATTTTCTTGGAAGTTAAGTCATTCAGGGGTGTCACTATTGATCCATACCCCTTGACAAATCTCCTATAGTACCCAGTCAGGCCTAAAAGGCTCTCACCTGAGTCTGGGTAGTTGGAGCAGTCCAGTCCATGATGGTCTGGATCTTGCTCTGCAGTGGTTGAACCTGGCCTCCACCCACAAGGTGGCCCAGGTACACAACCTGACTCTGCCCTATCTGGCACTTGGTGGCCTTGATAGTCAGGCCTGCTTTCTGCAGGGCCTGCAAAACATTTCTGAGGTGGACCAGGTGATCCTCCCAGGTGGAGCTAAAGACAGCAATATCATCTAGATATGCTGCACTATAGGCTTCCAGACCTGTAAGGACTGTATTCACCAACCTCTGAAAAGTGGCAGGTGCATTCTTCAGACCAAAGGGCATCACCACAAATTGATAATGCCCACTAGGGGTTGAGAATGCTGTCTTTGGCTTTGCATCATCAGCTAGTCTGATCTGCCAGTAGCCAGCTGTCAGGTCAAATGTGCTTAGATACTTGGCTGAGGCCAAAGTGTCTATTAGCTCATCTGCCCTAGGTATTGGATGGGAATCAGTCCTAGTGACTGCATTGAGACCCCTGTAGTCCACACAAAACCTCATCTCTCTTTTCCCACCACTGGTGTGAGGTTTTGGCACAAGGACCACTGGAATAGCCCAAGGGCTATCTGAGGGTTCAATAACTCCCAAATCCAACATCTTCTGGACTTCTGTCCTGATACAGTCCCTGACATGGTCAGGTTGCCTATAAATCTTATTTTTAATAGGCAGACTGTCCCCAGTGTCCACTTCATGAGTGCACCAGGTAGTCTGACTGGGTGTCTGTGAGAATATGTGTCTGAACTGATTGAGCACCTGTCTGCAATCAGTCTGCTGCTGGGTAGTGAGGCTGCCTGCCAAGGCTACACCATCCACCGACCCATCACCAGGGTTCTGTGAGAGCAGGTCAAGGAGTGGGTCACTCTCTTCCTCCTGTCCCTCATCAGTAGCCATGAGCAAGCCCATGTCTGCCCTGTCCACAGATGGTTTTAACCTGTTGACATGGAGAACCCTGTGGGGACTCCTGGGTGTTCCTAGGTCTACTAAGTAGGTAACCTCACCCTTCTGCTCAACAATGGTGTGAGGTCCACTCCATTTGTCTTGGAGAGCTGCTGGGGCCACTGGCTCCAACACCCACACCTTCTGTCCTGGCTGGTAAACAGTCAGTACAGCCTTTTGGTCATGCCAGGCTTTTTGAAGTTCCTGGCTAGCCTCAAGGTTTTTAGTTGCCTTTTCATATACTCAGCCATCCGGGAGCGGAGACCAAGTACATAGTCCACTATGTCTTGCTTGGGGGCTTGAGAGGTAACTCCCATCCTTCCTTCACCAAGCACAATGGACCCCTGACAGGGTGACCAAACAAAAGTTCAAAAGGGCTGTAGCCAACCCCTTTTGAGGCACCTCCCTGTATGCAAATAAAAGGCAGGGCAAGAGTATGTCCCATCTTTGCCTAAGCTTTTCTGGGAGCCCTTTAATCATGCCCTTCAAGGTTTTGTTGAATCTCTCAACTAAACCATTGCATTGTGGGTGATAGGGTGTGGTGAACTTGTAAGTCACTCCACACTCCTTTCACATTGCTTTTAAGTATCCAGACATAAAGTTTGCACCCCTGTCTGATACAACCTCCTTAGGGAAGCCCACTCTTGAGAAAATTCCCAGGAGGGCCCTTGCCACCACAGGTGCTGTAGTGGTCCTAAGGGGAATAGCCTCTGGGTACCTGGTGGCATGATCCACTACCACCAGGATAAACCTGTGCCCAGATGCTGTTTGGGGATCCATGGGACCAACAATGTCAATCCCCACCCTTTCAAAGGGAACCCCCACCACAGGTAGTGGTATCAGGGGGCCTTTGTAGTGCCACCTGCCTTGCCACTGGCCTGGCAGGTTACACAGGAGCGACAAAACTCCTTGGTGTCTTCAGACATGTGGGGCCAGTGAAAGTGAGGGACAATTCTGTCCCAAGTCTTGTTCTGGCCCAGGTGACCTGCTAAGGGAATATCATGGGCTAGGGTCAATAGGAAGCCCCTGAACTTCAAAGGTATAACCAACCTCCTGGTAGCACCAGGCTTGGGGTCTCTACACTCTGAGTACAAGAGTCCATCATCCCAATACACAGTATGGGGACCACTAGCTTTCCAGCAGCCTCAGCAGCAGCTTGCTGTCTGAGGGGTTCAAGAGAGGGGCAGCTCTGCTGCTCCTGGCTCAGATCTGCCCTGGAAGGGCCCCCTGTCCCTAAGAACTCAACCTGATCAGGTTCAAGCTCCTCTGGGACAGTTCCTTCCTCAGGACTGAGATCATCCCCCTCAAGGGACTGATCTTCCTTCTGAGCCAAGTGGGAAGGCACTGCCTTTACCCTACTACTCCTCTTCTTGGAAGGCACTTGGTCCATTATTCCAGAATCCAAGGCATGTTCAGTGCTAGACATTTTGGCTTGTGACCTGGTCACAGCAAACACATCTGCAGGGATCCCCAGCATTTCTGCATGGGTCCTGAGCTCCACTTCTGCCCAAGCTGAAGTTTCTAAGTCATTGCCAAGCAAGCATTCAACGGGTAGGTCTGCACTTACCACAACCTTCTTAAGGCCAGTTACCCCTCCCCAGGAGAAGTTAACAACTGCCAGAGTATGGTCTGTTCTGACGTTGCTAGCATTGGTCACTTAGTACATTTCACCAAGTATTATCTGCCCAGGATTCACAAGGTCTTGTGTCACCATGGTGACACTTGCCCCTGTGTCCCTAAATGCCAAAGCCTCTCTTCCATTGATTAAAGGCTGTTGTCTGTACTTGCCCAGATTACTGGGACTCACAGAGGAGATCATATCCATGCCTCCATCACAGACTAGGACAGCCTGAGTGAGTTCTCTGACTAGGTCAGAGCTCATCTCTTTACCCAGGGTCAACCCTACTAAACCCTTGGCTTGTGTAGTCCCACCACCAACTGTAGCTGCACTAGGGGGAGCAGGTGCCTTAGGGGCATTGGTGGAGGCTGGAGTCGAGTCTTTGGACTTGGTGCAATCACTGGTCCAGTGGGTCTTTTGCTTACAGACCTTGCACCATGGTTTTCTTTGGCCTTTCCCTTTGGTAGACTGTGAATCCCCACCTGAAGAAGATTTTTGGGGGCCTTGTGAAGACTTTTGATCTTTACCCTTCTCCCCACCCTTATCAGAGGTTTTCGAATCTTGCTTCTTAGGGTCACCACCTTGGTTCTGTACCTTCTGCTTCACCCTGGTTCTGACCCATTTGTCTGCCTTCTTTCCCAATTCTTGGGGAGAGGTCAGATCAGAGTCTACCAGGTGCTGATGCAACAGCTGATTTTGACAGTTATTAAGAATCTGCTCCCTCATTATCAGATTGTACAATCCTGTGAAGTCACATACCTTACTGCCCAATAACCAACCTTCCAGAGCCTTGGCAGAACAATCATCAAAGTCCACCCAGTCTTGAGTCTGTGCTTTTGGGTATCCCTGAACTTTAACCTGTATTGTTCAGTGGTTAGGCCAAACCCATCAATTAGAGCACTCTTCAAGACTTTGTAATTATCAGCATCCTCCTCTCTAACAGTGAGGAGCTTGTCTCTACCTTTGTCTGCAAAGGAGAGCCACAAGATTGCTGCCCACTGCTCCTGAGGGACCCTCTGTACTTTACAGGCCCTCTCTAGAGCAGTTATCCATTTGTGGATATCATCCCCACTCTGGTAGGGAGGGACAATCTTGCTCAGGTTTCTAAGGTCATAAGACCTTTCCCTATCTTTGGGGAAACTGCTGCCACCATGGGACTCTAGTCCCAACTTTTGTCTCTCTCTATAGAGATCTAGGGACTCCCTGTCTATAGCCAATTGCTGTTTCCTGAGTTCAAGTTGAGCTTGCTCATATTGAATCAGTCTCTTTCTCCTCTCATGAGAGGATTCCCTCCTATGAGAGGAGACGGAGGTCCCTATTGAGGTGTCAGAGTGGTTAGACTCCTGAGAAGGAGACCTAGACCTTCTGGGCACACTCAGAACTCTTCCTGGGGGACAAAGGGGAGGTCAGTCTGATCCTCTCCCTCCTCCTCCTCCACAGGAGGAATTGGATTCTCCAGGACAAGGTCATTTTCACCTTCCTGGCCAGTTTCAGAGGGGGGGCCTGGGTTTCTTCACCCCTGGCCCCTTCCTCATCTTCTGCCCCACCCTCCTTGCCTACCCCTTCAGACCCTAGGGGCCTGCTGAGATCATCAGCTAGTAACACCTCCCTGAGGTGTTGGGTGCTGGCACTTTTGCCTGTCTTCAACTTCCTAGTAGTGCATAAGGCTCTCAATTCCAAGAATGGGAGTTTATCATACTTGGAGGGAAGAAGCCCACTGGCTTCTGGCAAGGACTCACTGGGTCCTGGCTTTGAAGACATCACTAGTGAGGTGTGGTGTATGCACTACCTACTCTAGTGTGGCCTACTAAACTCTCTTGAGTTGTAGAAAGGGTGTGCTGTCCCTTAACACACAACTCTAAGTTCAGTAGAACTTACTGTATTACTAAGCTTGATTATATGTACCTTAGGTACCCTTAGTGGTTTTCAGTTGATCAATTCAATTGAGATTATCTGGTAAAACAATAGCAAGCTGGAATCCCACACGCTGCACACCAATGTGAGAAGTTGGCCTGGCATATGCTGTCCACTAATTATAGTGGGCACCTTGCACCAGTCCAAACAACCCCTTATTGGAGATAGGTTAAAGACAACCTTTATTGAAAGCTATCCTAGTGGTAGCTATGGAGAGCAGCCTTCAGGCTAAGTCTTGAAGGAATGTAAAGCAGCTTGTTTTACCAGTCTATAATCTCTTGAGTGACCAAATGAAAGAGGACCACACCAGGTATATATTCAAAATATATGTATTTATTACTAAACACAACCCTCTAGTCTCTTTATGAGGCTAGAGTTCAAGTACATACGTTACGAGTTAGTTATCTACAGTAATAGCACAAATACACGTTTGAGCCCCAGGGGCGTACCAAACCATATACCAATAAAGTGGTATAAGAACCACGACTGAGCTAGACACAAGGCCTAGAGCCTGTAGAAGTGCTTGGACCACAAGGAACCACCCAAGGCAGTGACACAGGGGACCCACGGGGACGCGTGCAGTGTATGAACACAACCGCGAACCACCGTTAACTTCTATGGGGAAAGTCGCGATTAGAATTTAAAAGAAAAGGGACACTTAGAGGAGGACTTGGAGCAAACCCTTTGAGAACTAGGCTGTTCTAGTGTCTATACCCATGGGAGCACCAGAGTACTTGAGTTACCTCACCCAGGGAAGCCGGGTGCATAGGTGTCTTTCGGGGTCGGGTTTCGTCGTCGCTTTCAATGGCGATCTGCTGCAAAGTGCTGCTGGCGACCAAGTCGAAAGTGTTCGGGTGGATCCAAAGGTGGATCGAAGATCTGAAGAACCTGAAAGCAGAGGGGACAGAGTCTGGGTCACTAGCCAGTGACCAGGAAGGCGATGAGCAGATGCCCACCGATGTCGAGTGCTTCAGGTAGGTTGACATTCGTCTTGACTCTTCAGCCACGAGGTCCAGGAGGCGTCGGCAACAAACAGGAGCTGGATTCGAGTTGAACCACAAATTCTGTCGATTGCAGGGGTGTCGGCGACCGGATTGGACCCAACAAGCCTTGGCAATGGCAAGTCTTGTGGAAAGCAAAGAAGGACGATGTTGCAGACCAGCAAGGTCTGGGGGACTCACCCAGCAAGGATAAGTCAGGGCAAATCTGGAGCAACCCGGGAGCCCAAGCAGAAAAAGATTGGCCTTCGTGAGGGCCTACTAGCCAACGGACTAGCAACCGCGAAGGAGCCTCAAGACGGTGCACGTGGAGCTGGCTCACAGGACACTCGTGGAGTGGAGGCCAGTGATCTTCAGTGCATTTGGTGCTGGAGGCTGGGGCTACTCGGAACCCAAAGCACAACTTCGTGGCATACCCAGAAAAGGATGCACTTGCAAATGCGTTTGGTGTCCAGGGGTCATGGTTCCACATTACCCACGACAGCTACGGGCCTCAGCTTTGCTGCGGAGTCAGGGCAGCCTCGGGGAAGTCTGGAAATTTACCTCTGGTGATGCAAAGACTTCGGCGTCCAACGGGAGCTTCGGCGATGCAGACCGGACAATTGCTTCTTTGGTGCCTGCCAAGCAGGGGAGTCACTCCTTCACCCCAAGGGAGATTCTTCAGTCCTCTAATCTTGAAGTAGAGCGTCGAAGGTCCAGGATTCTGTGTCAGAGTTTCGTCCAGGTAAATCTAAAGTCCTAAGGACTGGGTTCCCTTACTTATACTAAGGTAGGGGGTTGGACATACTCTGTGACCCCACCTATAGGAGGGTCAGGGCAGAGGGGTGGTTACACCCCTTTCCCTTTGTCCAGTTTCGCGCCAGAGCAGGGGCTGGAAGCCCCTGAGCCGGTTTGAACTGGGGTATGCACAGGGACACCAAGTGTGCCCCCAGTGCAGGACTTCAAAGCACCAGAGAGTGCTCCCGCCCAGCCCCAATACACACTATCCTGTCTGGGGAGGTGGTCACACCTCCCTGGGACAGGAAACCTATTGTCCAGGCCTCCCCTGCCAGAGTTTCGGTCAGCAGCAGGAGGCCAGACTCGTGTCTGTGGCAGCGGCATCCATTTTGTGATGCCAGGGCTTGGAAAGTCAGTACCGGGCATACCGGTGTGTACATGTCTTTCCCTCTAGAATGGTGGAATGCTACCCCCGCCACCAGAACTGGCGGGGCGGGTAGTATTCCAAGATGTTTGACACCAAACACGACATGTTTCCGTGCAGCCATCCCAAAGTTAGCATTTAACGTGAGGTTATAATGCGCTTAAGAGTATATGGTCAGGCTGCACTATAAACAGCATCAGAGAAGGGTCTCCGAACGCTGCAGAGGGGCCCTGCTCATGCAGGGGCACACTCTCACATTGGAACCACGCACTCTGCCTTCAAGATTGATAAGGCCTGCCATAGGAGTGACTTATAGGTTTATATGTGTGTATGTATGTAGTGATATAGGTAGCCTATATCACAGTAAGGGGTGCATGCACCACCTTACCCAGGCTGCAGTAGCAGACCTGTGGTGTCAGTTTGGATGGTCTTCCAGGGGTGGCACAATACATGCTGCAGCCCCTGGTAGGCCTCTGAGTTACCTATGCCCTGGGTACATAGTATACCATATACTAGGGACTTATAAGGGCACTCCAGATTCCCATCAGAGATGTGCCTAAGGCACATGGAAACCATTTTAAAGAGGAAGCAGCTAGGCTGGGGTTCTGATTAGCAGGGCCCCAGCCAGACTAAGGTCGAAAAACAGTGAAGCATCAGCAAAAAAGTGGGGGTACCCATGTGAAGCAGATCCTACTCTCCTACACTCTGCTTCTTTCTGTACCCCTCGTGCCTCTTTCTACACCCTCTTCCCTCTTTCTGCATCCCTCTTGCCTCTTTCTGCAAATCTGTTGGTTCCTTCTGCACTTCTCTTGATTCTTTCTGTACCCCTCTTGCTTCTTTCTGCACCCATCTTCCCTCTTTCTGCACCTCTCTTGCCTCTTTCTGCACCCTTGTTCCCTCTTTCTGCACCTCTCTTGCCTGTTTCTGCACCTCTCTTGCCTCTTTCTGCAGTTCTCTTGCCTCCTTCTGCACCTCTGTTGCTTCCTTCTGTACTTCTCTTGCTTATTTCGGCAGCTCTCTTGCTTCTTTCTGCACCCATCTTGCCTCTCTCTTCAGCCCTCTTCCTTCTTTCTACACCTCTCTTACTTCTTTCTGCACCTCTCTTGCCTCTTTATGCACCTCTCTTGCCTCTTTCTGCACATCTGTTGTTTCTTTATGCACTTCTCTTGCTTCTGCTGCACCTCTTTTGCTTCTTTCTGCAACCCTCTTGCCTATTTCTGCACCTCTGTTGGTTGTCTCTGTACTTTTCTTGCTTCTTTCTGCACTTCTCTTGCGTCTTTCTGCACCCGTCTTGGCTCTTTATGTACCCCTCTTCCCTCTTTCTGTACCTCTCTTGCCTCTTTCTACACTTCTCTTGCCTCTTTCTGCACCCCTCTTGCCTCTTTCTGCACCCCTCTTGCCTCTTTCTGCACCGCTCTTGCCTCTTTCTGTACCGCTTTTGCCTCTTTCTCTACCTCTGTTGCCTCTTTTTGTACCCCTCTTGCCTCTTTCTGCACCTCTGTTGCCTCTTTCTGCACCTCTCTTGGTTCTTTCTGCACTTCTCTTGCCTCTTTCTGCACCTCTCTTGACTCTTCTGCACTTCTCTTGCCTCTTTCTGCCTCTATGTTGCTTCTGTCTGCACTTCTCCTGACTCTTTCTGCACCCCTCGTTCCTCTTTCTGCACATCTGTTGCTTCTTTCTGTACTTCTTTTTCTTTTTTTTACACCTCTCTTGCTTCTTTTTGCAACCCTCTTGCTTCTTTCTCCACCTCTCTTGCCTCTTTCTGCACATCTGTTGTTTCTCTCTGGACTTCTCTTGCCTCTTTCTGCACCCCTCTTGCCTCTTTCTGCACCCCTCTCACTCTTTCTGCACCTCTCTTGCCTCTTTCTGTGCCGCTTTTGCCTCTTTCTCCACCTCTGTTGCCTCTTTTTGCACCCCTCTTGCCTCTTTCTGCACCTCTGTTGCCTCTTTCTGCACCTCTCTTGGTTCTTTCTGCAAATCTCTTGCCTCTTTCTGCACCTCTCTTGACTCTTTCTGCACTTCTCTTGCCTCTTTCTGCCTCTATGTTGCTTCTGTCTGCACTTCTCCTGACTCTTTCTGCACCCCTCGTTCCTCTTTCTGCACATCTGTTGCTTCTTTCTGTACTTCTTTTTCTTTTTTTTGCACCTCTCTTGCTTCTTTTTGCAACCCTCTTACTTCTTTCTCCACCTCTCTTGCCTCTTTCTGCACATCTGTTGTTTCTTTCTGCACTTCTCTTGCCTCTTTCTGCACCCCTCTCACTCTTTCTGCACCTCTCTTGCCTCTTTCTGTACCGCTTTTGCCTCTTTCTCCACCTCTGTTGCCTCTTTCAGCATCCCTCTTCCCTCTTTCTGTACCTCCCTTGCCTCTTTCTGCCCATCTCTTGCCTATTTCTGCACCTCCCTTGCCTCTTTCTGCCCATCTCTTGCCTCTTTCTGCACCTCTCTTCCCTATTTGTGTACCTCTGTTGCTTTTTCTGCACTTTTCATTCTTCTTTCGGCAGCTCTCTTGCTTCTTTCTGCACCCCTTTTGCCTCTTTCTTCACCCCTCTTCCCTGTTTCTGCACCTCACTTGCCTCTTTATGCACCTCATTTGCATCATTCTGCACTTCTGTTGCCTCTTTCTGTACCTTTCTTGCCTCTTTATGCAGTTTTCTTGCCTCTTTCTGCACATCTGTTGCTTCTTTCTGCAATTCTCCTGCTTTTTTCTGCACTTCTCTTGCCTCTTTCTGTACCCCTCTTCCCTCTTTCTGTACCTCTTTTGCCTGTTTCTGCACCTCTCTTGCCTCTTTCTGCACTTCTCTTGCCTGCTTCTGTACCTCTCTTGCCTCTTTCTGCACCTCACTTGCCTCTTTCTGCACCTCTCTTGCTTCTTTCTGCACCTCTCTTGCTTTTTTCTGCACCTCTCTTGTTTCTTTCTGCAACTCTCTTGTGTCTTTCATCACTTTTCTTGCTTCTTTCTGTACTTTTCTTGGTTCTTTCTGCACCTTTCTTACTCTTTCTGCTTTTCACTTGCTTGTTTCTGTATCTTTCTTCCTCTTTCAGCACTTCTATTTCCTCTTTATGTGCTTCTCTTTCTTGTTTCTATACCTTTCTTACTCTTTCTGCACCTCTCTTGCTTCTTTCTGCTCCTCTCTTGCTTTTTTCTGTACTTCTTTTGCCTCTTTGTGCACTTCTCTTGCGTCTTTCTGGACTTCTCTTGCCTCTTTCTGCCCTTCTCTTGCCTCTTTCTGCACAATTCTTACTCTTTCTGCACCTCTCTTGTTTTTTTCTGAACTTCTCTTGCCTCTTTCTGTACTTCTCTCACCTCTTTCTGTACTCAAATGGGAAGTGCAAGCTGTCACGTTTGAAGATCTGCGTGCTCTCATTACTGAGGTATATGTCTACTTGTACATGTATTCTCACATGTGTCATGCATCTGAAGATAGTAGATTAAAAAGTGGGTAGCTTCTCCTATAGGTGGTCAAATCTTCTCAGTTCTGCTCTGTCATTCAGTTGCACAGGCAGACATATCTTACATATGTAGGTGTTATAGAGCCCTTTAAATATATTATTGAATACCCATGTGCCCTGTATTATATGCAGAAAGAAATACATACACCTTCTTGTACACACATTTACAGAATATGCTGTTTGAAACACAGGTTTTCAAGTATTTGTATGTTTATTTTTATGTAACATGTCACTAGGTAAAAGCACAGACACACGCATGCATACCTTCACAAACTTGGTGAGACTTACAAAAGTGATATGGTTAGAATTGCTGTCTTCACCTTTCTTCCTCTTTCTGCAGTGCTCTTGCCTCTTTCTGCACTTCTCCTGCCTCTTTCTGCAACTCTGTTCCTTCTTTCTGCACTTCTCTTTCTTCTTTCTGCACCTTTCTTCCTCTTTCTGCACATGTTCTACCTATGTAGGCATAGTAAGAAATAAGTATTTAAAAAACCTAAGAAATTCACTGAAAAAAATACAGGTTTCAGAGACATTATAGTTAGAAATTAGATATTAAAAAACCTTAGAAATTCATCTGAAAAAAACACAGGTTTCGGGGACGTTATAGTGAGGAATTAGCATTTAAAAAAACTTAGAAATTCATTGAAAAAAACAAAGGTTACAGGGACGTTATAGTTAGAATGACATTTCACTCGCACAAAACCAGAGAAATTCAGCCGTTATAGTTACTTGAGCTAACTATAACTTGCACCCCTGCAATGCACTGCTGATGACGTCACATATTACATCACTCATGACATGGTTAGTGACATCACTGATGACTCGTGACTAAGGAGCGCAAGCTCTGAAAAGCGTAGAGTTGTTGCCAAGCCGAAAATAAAATCACCACTTTTGCAATTACTTGAGTCCATGGCATGCTGTTTATTTGTGAAGGAGAGCAGCACTTTGGCTTATCTATTGGGACCCGCCACCCCGCTGTGGAACGCCGCCGCTGGAGGCTCGGGTAAGGCGATCTTGTCTTGCTGTGGGAATATATATATAGATACATATATATATATATATCTCCGTTGGATTTTACTTCTCTTGACCACCCAATCCTACGGCAGCACACGTCCAGCAGGCACAAGTCGAAACTCCGACTTCCAGGTCAGTTTTTTACAAAAATTATTTATTTTAGGCTCAAGCAATAGGCAATAAAAACGGTCCTTCACTGTACAAATCTGGACCAACGCGTTTTGGCGAGTTGCCTTCCACTGGGTCACTGTGGGTTTGACATTGCAACCCTGTCCTGTGGGCAAGTTGGAGCTTTATATATATTCACTGAAAAAACCATAGGTTTTAGGGGCGTTATAGTTAGAAATTAGCATTTAAAAAACCTTTGAAATTCACTGAAAAAACCATAGGTTTCAGACACGTTATAGTTAGAAATTAGCATTTAAAAAACCTTTGAAATTCACTGAAAAAACCATAGGTTTTAGGGACAGTTATAGTTAGTTGGACATTTCACTCGTACAAAACCCGTGAAATTCCCCTGTTATAGTTAGTTCAGCTAACTATAACTCGCGCCGCCGCAATGCACTGCTGATGACGTCACATATTACATCACTCATGACATGGTCAGTGACATCACTGATGACATCACTGATGACATCTCAAATGACATCACTGATGACATCATCCAGTGACTGTGTGTTTCTGTAAAGTTTAAATATTTTTAATATTTATAGGAAAAGACGTATTGAAGAATGAGTGGGTGTCTAAGTGTCTGTATGGACGATTTAGTAGGTGCGTGACTGACTCTATAAGTGAGTGATTTAACGTATCTTACTGAATGCATGGGTTAGTGACTAAACTGGGTGAATGTCTGTATCCGTCTGTCTGTTGCTGTGTAAGTGGCTGCATGTGTTTGTGAATAGCTACATGAGTGTCTATATG
>CAWUFW010031695.1:0-15115 GCA_963921515.1 Calotriton arnoldi | reverse complement strand
AGAATATCCCCAGGCGTCAGGCTGGATCCGGAAAGTTTTTGCGTAGCAGTACCCTTGCGCGTCGGTGGCGGCGTCGTGCGGCTCCGCGTCCGTCGTCGGCGTCGTGATCGCCGGGATGACGTCGCGGGCAGTACTCAGGCGCCGCCCCTGCGCGCTGGCGTCAGTTCTTCTTTTCCGCGCCAGCAAGCGCAGATCCGGGAAGAGCAGTGCCCTGGTCATTTTTTGACCATACTTTTTGGTGAATTTTTCACTGTTTTTTTCAATCTTTCAAGGTGTCGTAGGGATGCCCGGCTTCAAGCGATGCGGCGCCTGTGCGCGGATGATGTCCGTCACCGACCCGCATTGGGAGTGTCTCTTCTGCCTCGGCCGAGGCCACGACACGGAGTCTTGTCCCGACTGCCAGGCCCTCCACCCGAAAGCTTTGCGAGAGCGGTCTCGAAAGCTCCTCGAGGCCCGGCATTCGGCTCCACGGAAGCCCCGGTCGCGTGAGAGGTCCAGGGGTCGATCGCGGAGTGCACACCGGTCGTCGGCGTCGAAGTCTTCTTCGTCCGGTAAGTCGAAGCACAAGAAGTCCAAGAAGCATCATCGCTCTAGGACTTCGCCTCGCCGGTCTCGCGACTCGGCTGAGGCCCCTCCCGGCACCGTCCCCGCCCCCGCGGCCCCGGACTTGCCTGTGGAGTCGCCCCCGCCATACCCGCCCTTCCCGGGTTCGGGGCGGATCCGGCCAAAGTGCAGGAATTCCTGTCGGCCATGGCCCGCCTCTTCGGGCCTTCAGGCCCCTCCGGTGCGCCTTCGGGCCCCGCGGGCCTGATGGGGTTGCTCCGGCGTCGCCGGCGGCTCCGGCCCCGGCGTCGCCCGTGCCTCCAGCCTCGATCCCGGCTCCGGCTTCGGCCCCGGCCTCGATCCCGGCTCCACAACCCCCATCGACGCCGGTCGACCTCACGACACCTCCGCCGGCGCCGATGTCTCCGGTGCCGTTCTCGGCGCCGCCCTGGGCTCCGGGCGGCGTCGTCCCCTGTTCCTTCCGGCTCCGGACATGGATCCGGACCGGCGTCGCTCGACGCCGGCTCCGGCGCCGATGGGACCTTGGGTCCCAACTGTCCCTCCTCCTCCTTATTTTGAACCAGAGGAGGACCAGTTGGACTGGGAGGGGTCTGATGACCCTCTGACACGACACTGTCAGTACGATGAGGACTGGACAGAGAGTCTAGGGGAGGCCAGTGGTCTGGATACTTCCCCTGACACTGGCATGCTGTCTCCTCCCGTGGCTACGGAGGAGGGAGCCAATTTTGGTACGGTGTTGCGTAGGGCAGCTGGGGCCTTACGTCTCCAACTCCCTACTTTGACGGTCAAGCCTAACATCTTGACAGAGGTGCTTCAGCCGGCAGCCTCCTCTGCGGAGACTGTGCTGCCGTTTAACGACGCCCTCACTGACGTTCTTTTGGGCGCCTGGTCCAAGCCCAACACAGGGGCTCCTGTGGATCGGAACGTGTCACGACGCCATCGCCCAGCTCCGGGCGACCCCCTGTTTCTCTCTGTCCACCCCACTCCTGAGAGCTTGGTTGTCCAAGCCTCCGCTTCCCAAACCGCCTTCCCTACCGCTCCTCCGGATAGGGAATCCAAACGCCTGGATCAGTTTGGGAAGAAGGGTTTTCTTCCTCCAGTGCTGGCTTGCGGTCCGTTAACACCGCTTGTCTTTTGGGCCGATATACCCACTCCCTGTGGGATTCGGTGGCGGATGTTTTGCCCCAGTGTCCTGAGGAGGTCCAGACACTGCTTTCCCGCGCCATTGCGGAAGGAAGGGATGCGGCTAAATACACTATACGTTGTGGCCTTGACACCGCCGACTCGCTGGGCAGGTCTATTGCAACGACGGTGGCGCTCCGACGCCACGCCTGGCTGAGAACCACTGGTTTTTCAGGGGATGTCCAGAATACTCTCATGGACATGCCCTTTGATGGAGTCGGTCTTTTTGGGTCCAAAGCAGACCATGCGTTGGAGCGCTTTAAGGACTCACGGGCTACTGCCAAGTCCCTGGGCCTTTCTGCTACACGCCCTCCGCTGACTTCTGCTTTTCGCCCCTATCGTGGCCACGGTAGGGCGCCCCTTCACGTCAGCAGCCCAGCCACCGGCCCGCGCAGCGGCGTCTTCGCGTGGCCGAGGGCGTGGATTCCGCCGTGGCGGATCGGGCAACCAGCGTGCGGGTCAGGCCACCACCTCCAACCCGTCCGCGGCCTCCAAGCCCTCCTAGTCCCTCCTTTCAGGTGCACGGCACGCCAGTAGGGGCAGGGTCCGCCATCACCTTCCCCACTGGCGCACCATCACCTCGGACAGGTGGGTCTTGGACATTGTCCGAAGGGGCTACTCCCTCCCCTTCGAGACCACCCCCCAGCCATGCCACCTCAATTCCACCGCATGTCAGGGGATCACTTGGTGCTTCTACAGAAGGAAGTCACGGCCCTCTTGACCAAGAGGGCCATCGAGCGTGTTCCGACCCCAGAAGTAGGGCGTGGTTGCTACTCCCACTACTTTCTGGTGCCCAAAAAGGACAAGGAGGACATGCGTCCTATCTTGGACCTCCGGAACGTCAATCGCTTCCTCCGGAAGGAGAAGTTCAAGATGCTCACCCTAGCTCAGGTCTTGACTGCCCTCGACCCTGGAGACTGGTTGGTAGCGTTGGACTTGCAGGACGCGTATTTCCACATCCCCGTCCTGCCGGCCCACCGGCGTTACCTTCGGTTCACGGTAGGCCCCGAGCATTTTCAGTTCACCGTGCTCCCCTTTGGCCTTACCAGTGCCCCTCGGGTGTTCACGAAAGTGATGGCGGTGGTCGCAGCTCATCTGCGCCGGGCAGGGGTTTCAGTCTTCCCCTACCTCGACGACTGGCTGCTGAAGGCGGGCTCGTCCCAGGCAGTCGTCTCCCACCTCCAGACTACGGCCGAACTCCTGCACTCGCTGGGGTTCTCCATCAATGTGCCGAAGTCGCATCTGATTCCTTCTCCACAGCTCCTTTTCATCGGAGCAGTTCTGGACACGACGCAGTTTCGGGCCTATCCTCCCGAACGGCGAGTCCGGGATATTCAGGCTATGATTCCGATCTTTCGGCCTTTATCCTGGGTTTCGGTACGGATGACCCTGAGGCTGCTGGGCCTCATGGCCTCCTGCATCCTGCTGGTCAATCATGCCAGATGGCATATGCGGGCTCTGCAGTGGGACCTGAAGTTCCAGTGGGCGCAGCACCAGGGCAACCTGTCCGATCACGTCCAGATCTCGGAGGGGACTGCAAGACAGTTGCAGTGGTGGCTCTCGAACCGGCAATGGGTCATGGGCAGATCCCTCTCCCTTCCCCAGCCAGAGCACACAGTTGTGACGGACGCGTCCCTTCTGGGATGGGGCGGTCACATGGGAGAAGCGGAGATCAGAGGCCTCTGGTCTCCGGCGGAGTCCCGGCTCCATATCAACATTCTGGAGCTCCGGGCGATCCGACTTGCACTCAAGGCATTCCTTCCCTCTGTCAAAGGGAAGGTAGTGCAGGTGTTCACAGACAACACCACCGCCATGTGGTACTGCAACAAACAGGGCGGGGTGGGGTCTTGGACCCTTTGTCAGGCTCTGCGCCTCTGGACATGGCTGGGCATCTGAAGAACACGTTAGTGATAGATTCCTTACCTTAGAATATCCCCAGGCGTCAGGCTGGATCCGGAAAGTTTTGCGTAGCAGTACCCTTGCGCGTCGGTAGGCGGCGTCGTGCGGCTCCGCGTCCGTCGTCGGCGTCGTGATCGCCGGGATGACGTCGCGGGCAGTACTCAGGCGCCGCCCCTGCGCGCTGACGTCAGTTCTTCTTTTTCCGCGCCAGCAAGCGCAGATCCGGGAAGAGCAGTGCCCTGGTCAATTTTTGACCATACTTTTTGGTGATTTTTCACTGTTTTTTCCAGCCTTCAGGTGTCGTAGGGATGCCCGGCTTCAAGCGATGCGGCGCCTGTGCGCGGATGATGTCCGTCACCGACCCGCATTGGGAGTGTCTCTTCTGCCTCGGCCGAGGCCACGACACCGAGTCTTGTCCCGAATGCCAGGCCCTCAGCCCGAAGGCTTTGCGAGAGCGGTCTCGAAAGCTCCTCGAGGCCCGGCATTCGGCTCCGCGGAAGCCCCGGTCGCGTGAGAGGTCCAGGGGTCGCTCGCGGAGTGCACACCGGTCGTCGGCGTCGAAGTCTTCTTCGTCCGGTAAGTCTCGACACAAGAAGTCCAAGAAGCATCGTCGCTCTCGGACTTCGCCTCGCCGGTCTCGCGACTCGGCTGAGGCCCCTCCCGGCACCGTCCCCGCCCCGCGGCCCCGGACTTGCCTGTGGAGTCGCCCCCGTCATACCCGCCCTTCCCGGGTTCGGGGGCGGATCCGGCCAAGGTACAGGAGTTCCTGTCGGCCATGGCCCGCCTCTTCGGGCCTTCAGGCCCCTCCGGTGCGCCTTCGGGCCCCGCGGGCCTGATGGGGTTGATCCGGCGTCGCCGGCGGCTCCGGCCCCGGCGTCGCCCGAGCCTCCAGCCTCGATCCCGGCTCCGGCTCCGGCCCCGGCCTCGATCCCGGCTCCACAACCCCCATCGACGCCGGTCGACCTCACGACACCTCCGCCGGCGCCGATGTCTCCGGTGCCGTTCTCGACGCCGCCCTGGGCTCCGGGCGGCGTCGTCCCCAGTTCCTTCCGGCTCCGGACTTGGACCCGGAGCGACGTCGCTCGACGCCGGCTCCGGCGCCCGATGGGACCTTGGGTCCCAACTGTCCCTCCTCCTCCTTATTTTGAACCAGAGGAGGACCAGGAGGACTGGGAGGGGTCTGATGACCCTCTGACACGCAACTGTCAGTATGATGAGGACTGGACAGAGAGTCTAGGGGAGGCCAGTGGTCTGGATACTTCTCCTGACACTGGCATGCTGTCTCCTCCCGTGGCTACGGAGGAGGGGGCCAATTTTGGTACGGTGTTGCGTAGGGCTGCTGGGGCCTTACGTCTCCAGCTCCCTACTTTGACGGTCAAGCCTAACATCTTGACAGAGGTGCTTCAGCCGGCAGCCTCCTCTGCGGAGACTGTGCTGCCGTTTAACGACGCCCTCACGGACGTTCTTTTGGGCGCCTGGTCCAAGCCCAACACAGGGGCTCCTGTGGATCGGAACGTGTCACGACGCCATCGCCCCGCTCCGGGCGACCCCCTGTTTCTTTCTGTCCACCCCACTCCTGAGAGCTTGGTTGTCCAAGCCTCCGCTTCCCAAACCGCCTTCCCTACCGCTCCTCCCGGATAGGGAATCCAAACGCCTGGATCAGTTTGGGAAGAAAGGTTTTTCTTCCTCCAGTGCTGGCTTGCGGTCCGTTAACACCGCTTGTCTTTTGGGCCGATATACCCACTCTCTGTGGGATTCGGTGGCGGATGTTTTGCCCCAGTGCCCTGAGGAGGTCCAGGCACTGCTTTCCCGCGCCATTGCGGAAGGAAGGGATGCGGCCAAATACACTATCCGTTGTGGCCTTGACACCGCCGACTCGCTGGGCAGGTCGATTGCAACGACGGTGGCGCTCCGGCGCCACGCCTGGCTGAGAACCACTGGTTTTCAGGGGATGTCCAGAATACTCTCATGGACATGCCCTTTGATGGAGTCGGTCTTTTTGGGTCCAAAGCAGACCATGCGTTGGAGCGCTTTGAGGACTCACGGGCTACTGCAAAGTCCCTGGGCCTTTCTGCTACACGCCCTCCGCTACCTTCTGCTTTTCGCCCCTATCGTGGCCACGGTAGGGCGCCCCTTCACGTCAGCAGCCCAGCCACCGGCCCGCGCAGCAGGCGTCTTCGCGTGGCCGAGGACGTGGATTCCGCCGTGGCGGATCGGGCAACCAGCGTGCGGGTCAGGCCACCACCTCCAACCCGTCCGCGGCCTCCAAGCCCTCCTAGTCCCTCCTTTCAGGTGCACGGCACGCCAGTAGGGGCAGGGTCCGCCATCACCTTCCCCACTGGCGCACCATCACCTCGGACAGGTGGGTCTTGGACATTGTCCTGAAGGGGCTACTCCCTCCCCTTCGAGACCACCCCCAGCCATGCCACCTCAATTCCACCGCATGTCAGGGGATCACTTGGTGCTTCTACAGAAGGAAGTCACGGCCCTCTTGACCAAGAGGGCCATCGAGCATGTTCCGACCCCAGAAGTAGGGCGTGGTTGCTACTCCCACTACTTTCTGGTGCCCAAAAAGGACAAGGAGGACATGCGTCCTATCTTGGACCTCCGGAACGTCAATCGCTTCCTCCGGAAGGAGAAGTTCAAGATGCTCACCCTAGCTCAGGTCTTGACTGCCCTCGACCCTGGAGACTGGTTGGTAGCGTTGGACTTGCAGGACGCGTATTTCCACATCCCCGTCCTGCCGGCCCACCGGCGTTACCTTCGGTTCACGGTAGGCCCCGAGCATTTTCAGTTCACCGTGCTCCCCTTTGGCCTTACCAGTGCCCCTCGGGTGTTCACGAAAGTGATGGCGGTGGTCGCAGCTCATCTGCGCCGGGCAGGGGTTTCAGTCTTCCCCTACCTCGACGACTGGCTGCTGAAGGCGGGCTCGTCCCAGGCAGTCGTCTCCCACCTCCAGACTACGGCCGAACTCCTGCACTCGCTGGGGTTCTCCATCAATGTGCCGAAGTCGCATCTGATTCCTTCTCCACAGCTCCTTTTCATCGGAGCAGTTCTGGACACGACGCGGTTTCGGGCCTATCCTCCCGAACGGCGAGTCCGGGATATTCAGGCTATGATTCCGATCTTTCGGCCTTTATCCTGGGTTTCGGTAAGGATGACCCTGAGGCTGCTGGGCCTCATGGCCTCCTGCATCCTGCTGGTCAATCATGCCAGATGGCATATGCGGGCTCTGCAGTGGGACCTGAAGTTCCAGTGGGCGCAGCACCAGGGCAACCTGTCCGATCACGTCCAGATCTCGGAGGGGACTGCAAAACAGTTGCAGTGGTGGCTCTCGAACCGGCAATGGGTCATGGGCAGATCCCTCTCCCTTCCCCAGCCAGAGCATACAGTTGTGACGGACGCGTCCCTTCTGGGATGGGGCGGTCACATGGGAGAGGCGGAGATCAGAGGCCTCTGGTCTCCGGCGGAGTCCCGGCTCCATATCAACCTTCTGGAGCTCCGGGCGATCCGGCTTGCACTCAAGGCATTCCTTCCCTCTGTCAAAGGGAAGGTAGTGCAGGTGTTCACAGACAACACCACCGCCATGTGGTACTGCAACAAACAGGGCGGGGTGGGGTCTTGGACCCTTTGTCAGGAGGCTCTGCGCCTCTGGACATGGCTGGAACATCAGGGCATGTTCCTGATGGTTCAACACCTGGCAGGTTCTCTGAACGCCAGGGCGGACGAACTCAGCCGCAGGTGCATCATGGATCACGAATGGCGTCTTCACTCGGAAGTGGCGCAAGGACTCTTTCTACAGTGGGGAGAGCCTTGGTTAGATCTATTCGCCTCCGAAGAGAACGCGCAATGTCATCAGTTCTGCGCGTTGGAATTTCCAAGGCGGCACTCGCTCGGCGGCGCTTTTCGTCGCGAGTGGAGTTGCGGTCTGTTATACGCCTTTCCGCCTATACCACTTCTACCCAGAGTGTTGAAGAAGATTCGGCACGACCGGGCCCAAGTCATTCTTGTGGCTCCGGACTGGGCTCGAAGAGTTTGGTATCCCGAGCTACTCAATATGAGCATAGATCCCCCGATCCGTCTGCCTCTTCGGGAGGATCTTCTGTCGCAGCAGCAGGGGACGGTCCTCCACCCGAACCTGTCCAGTCTACACCTGCTTGCGTGGAGATTGAGCGGCGGCAGTTGATTCCTTTCGACTTGCCTCCCGAAGTTTGTGATGTGATTCTGGCAGCCAGGCGTCCCTCCACTAAGGTGGTATACGCCTGCAGGTGGAACAAATTTGTGGCATGGTGCACAGCAAAGGCTGTGAATCCCCTTTCTGCCCCTCTTTCTGAGGTCCTTCTGTTCCTTCTTTCTCTGGCCCAACAGGGTTCTGCCCTGGGTACCATCAAGGGTTATCTTTGTGCTATCTCGGCCTTCCTCAGGCTCCCTGATCAGCCCTCCCTTTTCAAGTCCCCTGTTGTTAACAGGTTCTTAAAAGGCATTACTCACCCTCTTCCCTCCTGTTCCGTTTGTAATGCCTCAGTGGGACTTGAACTTGGTTCTTACCTTTTTAATGTGCGCTCCCTTTGAGCCTCTGCATAACTGTCCTCTTCGTCTTCTGACTCTAAAGGCAGCCTTTCTGGTGGCCATCACCTCCGCTCGGCGGGTGAGTGAGCTCCAGGCTCTTTCTTGCAAACCTCCCTTTCTGTCTGTTCATCCAGACAAGGTTGTTCTTCGGACGCGTCCGTCCTTCTTGCCAAAGGTGGTTACTGCTTTCCACATTGGGCAGACCATCACTTTGCCCACCTTCTTTCCGCCTCCGCATCCTTCCAGAGAGGAAGAGAGGCTCCACCGTCTGGACCCAAAACGTGCGCTCTCCTTCTATATCGACCGCACGAAACACTTCCGGGTGGATGACCAGCTCTTTGTTGGCTACGTGGGCGCCAAAAAGGTCGGGCGGTGCACAAGAGGACCATCTCCCGCTGGGTTACCTTGTGCATCAAGACCTGCTATTCTTTGGCTAAGAAGGAGCCTCCTGTTGGGCTGCGTGCCCATTCCACCAGGGCAACGGCTGCTACCACGGCCTTGGGCCGCGGTGTTCCGCTGCCGGTTATCTGTCAGGCAGCTACGTGGGCCTCGCTGCACACGTTTACTAAGCATTACTGCCTTGACAGTCAGGTCCGGAGGGACGGCTTCTTTGGCCGTTCTGTCCTCCAGGACTTCCTTGTCTGATCTTTGTTCGCAGACCCACCACCGGGGTTGGTATTGCTGGGGTATCTATTCTAAGGTAAGGAATCTATCACTAACGTGTCTCTTTCAGATGCACAAGTTACTAACTTGTGTAACGATATATCTGTAAGAGACAGTAGTTAGTGATAGATTCCTACCGCCCACCCATCCTCCCCGTTCTGCGAACTGATTTCTAGGGTTAAGGACATCCCTTTCAGGGCCCTAGTATTTTTCAGACACCTGTGTCAGCTTCTTGCATGGCTCTGCGTTCCTGGCGCGGAAAGTCGTGTACAGAACTGACGTCAGCGCGCAGGGCGGCGCCTAAGTACTGCCCGCGACGTCATCCCGGCGATCACGACGCCGACGACGGACGCGGAGCCGCACGACGCCGCCTACCGACGCGCAAGGGTACTGCTACGCAAAACTTTCCGGATCCAGCCTGACGCCTGGGGATATTCTAAGGTAAGGAATCTATCACTAACTACTGTCTCTTACAGATATATCGTTACACAAGTTAGTAACTTGTGCATTCGCCACCGAAGAGAACGCGCAATGTCATCAGTTCTGCGCGTTGGAATTTCCAAGGCGGCACTCGCTCGGAGACGCTTTTCGTCACGAGTGGAGTTGCGGTCTGTTGTACGCCTTTCCGCCTATACCACTTCTACCCAGAGTGTTGAAGAAGATTCGGCACGACCGGGCCCAAGTCATTCTTGTGGCTCCGGACTGGGCTCGAAGAGTTTGGTATCCCGAGCTACTCAATATGAGCGTAGATCCCCCGATCCGTCTGCCTCTTCGGGAGGATCTTCTGTCGCAGCAGCAGGGGACGGTCCTCCACCCGAACCTGTCCAGTCTACACCTGCTTGCGTGGAGATTGAGCGGCGGCAGTTGATTCCTTTCGACTTGCCTCCCGAAGTTTGTGATGTGATTCTGGCAGCCAGGCGTCCCTCCACTAAGGTGGTATACGCCTGCAGGTGGAACAAATTTGTGGCATGGTGCACAGCAAAGGCTGTGAATCCCCTTTCTGCCCCTCTTTCTGAGGTCCTTCTGTTCCTTCTCTCTCTGGCCCAACAGGGTTCTGCCCTGGGTACCATCAAGGGTTATCTTTGTGCTATCTCGGCCTTCCTCAGGCTCCCTGATCAGCCCTCCCTTTTCAAGTCCCCTGTTGTTAACAGGTTCTTAAAAGGCATTACTCACCTCTTCCCTCCTGTTCCGTTTGTGATGCCTCAGTGGGACTTGAACTTGGTTCTTACCTTTTTAATGTGCGCTCCCTTTGAGCCTCTACATAACTGTCCTCTTCGTCTTCTGACTCTGAAGACAGCCTTTCTGGTGGCCATCACCTCCGCTCGGCGGGTGAGTGAGCTCCAGGCTCTATCTTGCAAACCTCCCTTTCTGTCTGTTCATCCAGACAAGGTTGTTCTTCGGACGCGTCCGTCCTTCTTGCCAAAGGTGGTTACTGCTTTCCACATTGGGCAGACCATCACTTTGCCCACCTTCTTTCCGCCTCCGCATCCTTCCAGAGAGGAAGAGAGGCTCCACCGTCTGGACCCAAAACGTGCGCTCTCCTTCTATATTGACCGCACAAAACACTTCCGGGTGGATGACCAGCTCTTTGTTGGCTACGTGGGCGCCAAAAAAGGTCGGGCGGTGCACAAGAGGACCATCTCCCGCTGGGTTACCTTGTGCATCAAGACCTGCTATTCTTTGGCGAAGAAGGAGCCTCCTGTTGGGCTGCGTGCCCATTCCACCAGGGCAACGGCTGCTACCACGGCCTTGGGCCGCGGTGTTCCGCTGCCGGTTATTTGTCAGGCAGCTACGTGGGCCTCGCTGCACACGTTTACAAAGCATTACTGCCTTGACAGTCAGGTCCGGAGGGACGGCTTCTTTGGCCGTTCTGTCCTCCAGGACTTCCTTGTCTGATCTTTGTTCGCAGACCCACCACCGGGGTTGGTATTGCTGGGGTATCTATTCTAAGGTAAGGAATCTGTCACTAACGTGTTTCTTTCAGATGCACAAGTTACTAACTTGTGTAACGATATATCTGTAAGAGACAGTAGTTAGTGACAGATTCACTACCGCCCACCCATCCTCCCCGTTCTGCGAACTGATTTCTAGGGTTAAGGACATCCCTTTCAGGGCCCTAGTATTTTTCAGACACCTATGTCAGCTTCTTGCATGGCTCTGCGTTCCTGGCGCGGAAAGTCGTGTACAGAACTGACGTCCAGCGCGCAGGGGCGGCGTCTAAGTACTGCCCGCGACGTCATCCCGGCGATCACGACGCCCGACGACAGGACGCGGAGCCGCACGACGCCGCCTACCGGCAACGCAAGGGTACTGCTACGCAAAAACTTTCCGGATCCAGCCTGACGCCTGGGGATATTCTAAGGTAAGAGAATCTGTCACTAACTACTGTCTCTTACAGATATATCGTTACACAAGTTAGTAACTTGTGCGATACGTCTTATTCTAGTTATCTATCAATCTGTAAACAAAAGGATAACAGAATGATAGCTGTAAGATAAGGATGTAAGAGCAAAATGGAGGACATAAAATGATATGTCTAATGTAATCTTACCTAGAACACTATGATGTAGTGTCCAGTTGAGAAAGACACCGTGTTGCCGTTGGAGCACAGTACCAAAAAGGGGCTGAAATTCCTAAATGAGACATATATGTGACGTCATTACATCTCAAAAGAACACAATAATGGCTAAGTCATGAAGCCAATCCTGACTAAAAGTAATAACCGCAATATATACCTAACTCGTGGCCAGGCACTTTGGACATCATAATCTCATTTTGAAGTGCCGGTAGTTAACGGTGATACCGGATCACACGATGAATAACCAGAAGAGGTGCCGCACATTCACTTCTACCGATACATAGCCAGGCTCAATCTGAAAGCAAAACTTGCATATATAACTGCAAATAAGTTAACCAGGGCAATGCAGATGAAGTAAATTATCACGTCACAGATCTATATGTATAGATCTATATGCAAAGGGAACTACAAGAATGACCACTTATAAGGACCAAAACGCACCGTACAGTCTCAACTATTAAGTACCATGCGGTTAATGTACACCATATTGTCAGTGTATATCTCTTTTAAATGATACCATAATATCATATTGTGCGTGACATAGCTAGTAAGGGCAGAAAGAAAAATACGTTTCTGCCGTGGTACATTAAATAAAGGGCAAAAGACACTTCACAATACTGCCCATGCTTAATACTTCCAATCACTACGACAGATCCTATCAATAAGATACTGGTTATATTGCAATAAAACAAAAGGGAAGATCTAAAGTGCTGCCATAGGATAACATGGGAGGCAACACACCCAGCTAAAAACAATATACGGGGCCTCGCTGGCAATAATAAAAGCGCATGGAAGGTCTAGATGTACAAACTTACCCTTAAAAATCTGGTGTCTGTCAAAGAGTGGTCCGCCGATAAAGTATCCGGGTCAGAGAAAAAGCATAACGGACAAGCCCTATAAGTACGGTCCACCAATAAACGCTATGACGTCAGTGACGCTATTACGTGTAGATCGTGGATATCGAAATAGGACTAAAGACAAATACATAACCGCCATCTTATAGTATATATATGTGTCGGTACTGTCGACCAGTAAACGCTTAGACGTCGATGACGATGTTGCGTGTAGAACGTGAATGTCAAAATGAAACTAGAGACAGATACATTGCCGCCATCTTACAGTATGTATATGCCCCCGAACATGATAAAAAACGAAATACAGAATATCCCAACATAAAGATGTCAGTGACGCTGTCGGTAGACCATCATAACAATAAGCTAATGGCCACAACACAGATTCTTAGGCACCATCTTATAATATATATATATATGCCATAACCTGGTAAAGACCAAGGTAAGGTGATTCCAGGCATATTACACAAACACTAAGAGTGTAATGCTGTACCTACAAAAGCTGTCCCTCATATCAAATAAATTAAGCCAGATCAGAAAACTCATAGACAAAAAGTTGCATTGTTAATATGCACAAGGAGAACTTTTTATAAGTGTCTACGTCAGCCACCGAATCAGACCCTAAAGCCCCCTCGGATTCTGTTAAATTGCTGAGATGTAGCTCCACGGCCGGGCAACCAAAATAGTGCTAAATAGAAATAAATTAATCTAATATAAAGCTATTCCCGTCGCACCCCCGAAATAGCCAATGTTAACACAAGTAAATAGTAAAAAAATAAAAAAATATACCATAGAAAAAAGTCTATGTCAGAGCCACCAGCAAAGAAAAATATAAACTGCACAGTTAAACGTAGAGACTTTTTATAGGTATCTACGTCCACCAGCGGGTCAGCCCCTAATGCCCACTGGGAGTATATTGAGTTACTAAGATGTCGCTCCAAGGCCGGGCAACCAAATTAGTGCTAGATAGAAGTTAGTTAATCTAATCTGAGGCTATTACCTTCACAACCCTAAAATAGCCAAAATTAGCACCAACAAATGATAAGAAAATACCATAGAGAAAAGTCTGTTTCAGGACTAACGGCAAGGCAAGATGTCACCTGCATAGTGGACATGCCACTCAAGTTGGGTAAAAAGTGGTATTATGGGGGAACAGTATTAGATAATACAAGATCTATATATACCTGCTGTCAAAGGCAAGGTTAATCACCTCCGAGTGATGTTCCAGACAATATCTTCGTTAAGCCCTTCCCTCACACTATTACAGTTAAAAATCCAGAAGGTTTCTCTTCTTTTACGTGTGATTTCTAGAGTCAGACCTGCCAGATGTTTGACTTTTTCTATTATACACCATCTCAGATCTTTTTCAGTGTGTTCCTTATCTACAAAGTGCTGAACTAGCGGGGCCAAAATTTTACGTGTCCGAATTGCAGATTTATGTTCACTAAATCTAACACGAAATTCGCGCCCTGTTTCTCCGATGTAAGCTAAACCACAGGGACAAAATAGGATATATATGATGTTACAACTCCTACAGTTAGTGAGATCCCTCAGTCTAATGTTCTTATCTTTATATTTGAGCAGATCTGTGACTATAGCTGCATCACAAGCATGACAAGACCCACATTTGTGGTTGCCTAACACTGGAGGGAGTCCTGTGATAGTCGTTTGACGCTGAGTCCCAAGTGATTGTGATCTGGTGTGTACCAGAAGATCTTTTAAATTACGGTTTCTCCTGTAAGCCACCAATGGTAATTGTAACTGAGGTAAATCTTCGTTGGTATTAAGAATTTTCCAATGTTTGTTAATCACATTTTTGATCTTATAATTCATTGAAGAGTGATTAATCACACAGGTGACCTGATCTCTTGGTCTACGGCTAGACCCATCCAAAAGGGCATCTCGATTATAATATTTGGCCCTCTTAAATGCATGTCTAACCAAACGGTGTGGATAACCACGATCCAACAAACGCTTCTTTAAAGCATCTGCATGAGTATGGAAGTCCTGCATGTTTGTGCAATTACGCCGCACACGTAAAAATTCCCCAAAGGGGATTGAATCTTTTTGACATGTGGGATGGAAGCTTTGGTATTGAAGTATAGTGTTTTTGGCTGTAGGCTTTCTGAAGAGGCTGACCTGCAATATGTCATGAGCTCCAAAATGAGAATATCCAGAAATTCAACCTGATCTGGACTAAACTTAGCAGTAAACTTTAAATTACTATCACTGGCATTAAGCCAGGAAATGTACTCTTGTAAGGTTGCCATGTCACCTTTCCATATGAAGAAAATGTCGTCAATGAAGCGCTTCTATGTACATACATTCTCAAAAAAAGGGGCTGCTTCATTGAACACATTTATCAGCTCCCATTCACCCATATAGATGTTTGCTATACTGGGAGCACAAGAAGCCCCCATGCTGGTGCCCTTGATTTGTTGGTATGTGGATCCATTAAACTCAAAGAAATTATTCATCAGAACTATTTCTAGACACTGCAAGATGAAATCATCCGGTCTATCATCAGGGGATCGTTCAAGGAGGGATGCCACTGCCTGTAACGCCTGACATTGAGGGATATTGGTGTACAACGCCTCAATGTCAAGCGTCACCAAAAGATCAGTATTGGAATTAAAGGACATACCCTCTATCTTATTTATGATATCCCCCGTGTCACGAATAAACGAGGCATAGTTCTGTGTTAAAGGGCAAAGATAGGAATCCACATATTTGGAAAGGGGCTCAGTGCTAGATCCAATAGTAGAAATAATGGGACGGAGTGGAGGGTCAACCACACTCTTATGCGTCT
>CAWUFW010031694.1:0-15117 GCA_963921515.1 Calotriton arnoldi | reverse complement strand
TGTGCACTTGCACGCGTTTCAGTTGCATTTGTCTACTTCCCTGACCGTGTTGCCATCTCCAGTGGACATGCAGGTTTGGGCATCAATGGGGAGGGACTCATCCGTGTAGTCAGTGCAACATTGCTATACAAGTGTGTTGGATCTGTGCTGATGATTCCGTTGGCACATCCATGACCAGGCTGATGTGATGGGAGCCCTCATTTGGTGCTAATTGTTGATTGTGTGACCAAGTGCTCAGCTGACATGATGGGGCCCTACTGAGGCAACATATGGCACAGCTTTCCTCACACAGGAGTGGAGTCCCCTCATGGCAGTGTGTACACGTGTGACATTGCCTGCGCCCAAGGTGTGTGTTGTATGTGCATGTCTGTGTGTTCACTTCCATTCATCTGCGCATGCTGTGATCCCTAGTGTTGTACCTGTTTGTGATGCTTGCTGACTTGAGCTATGTTCCCCCAAAGTCTTCTCCCTGTGTTCTCTGTGATGTGGGTGCATGGCACATTACTGGTCATCAGGGTGTCACCCATAGGTGTGTTTGCTGTCAGGGCAGAGTTTGTGTGCTGACGCAGATGGGTCACAGTCAGGTTTCCCTTTGGCACTTGTTGTTTGCCCCTGTCATGTGATTTCCAGTTTGTGTTATCTTTCAGTGATTGTGACACGTTGTGTGTGTGACTGCTGGCACTCCTTAGGGTCCGGGCTGCAATGTTGGTTGTTGTCTATGTGTGTTCTTTGTGGGTGACCTTGGCTTCTTCATTGGTGTGTGACTGTGGCTGGGATCCCATTGGTCGGTGTGGTATTGCCGTCATGTCCATGTACAGCGTAGTGTGCAGTGTGTCAGACATTCAGGAGTCTTGTTGAGTGTCCATGTGTGATGTGTTTCTACACCTTGGTTCCCACCCACCACCCTGGAATAATCATGGGTGCATGTGCAATGTCACCAGTGCATGTGTACTTCACTGCTGCACATTGTTGGAGGTCGAGGGTGTGGTCTTGAGTGTGTGCAGATGAGAGTCGTTGCCCAGCTAGTCCCCTGCCTCCATGTTGGCCTTGGCTTACTGGCCATGCTGATTGATTTGTGATTGTGTAGGTGTGATGGTAGTTTGTTGCTCAGGACACCTGACTGTGGTTCACAGTGTGAACGACATTTAGCTTTGTCATCACAGTGGTATTTTCTTCAGCCCAGGGTCACCACATTGTGGGGGCCCTGGGGGTGGTGCTGTGGTGTGTCTGTGACTTGCTGTGTCAGTTGTTGTTCCTACGTGCCTGTGTGACATGTGTGTTTTGTGCTCCCTCTCACCTGTCAATGCCTGCTTGCCCACATAGGGGATTTGGATCCATGAGTTACCTTAGTGTGGCAGTGTATGCACATCTGTATGATTGGTATTCAGCTCTCCTCATGTGTTGTGTTGTTGCCTGGGGACACTGGCACCCCCACCCCTCACCTGCTGTGTATGATGACAGTGTTGGTCTGCCTGTTTGTGTTTGTGCATCTGCACCACTGCATTGGCATATCTTGGGTGTGCCATTGGCTGTATGTTGTTTGGTGTGTTTCCCCTGCTGTCCCTGGGACTCCTAGGTCATCGGTCAGCACAGTGATCATGGTTTGTGTGTCCCATTGCTGCCATGGTATGGTATCTGTTCACCTCACATCTGCTGTCTCCACAGGGTATCTGCATTTGTGTGCCCATTGGTGCAAATATGTGGGTCTGCATTCTGATGGTCACTTCTGTCATTGTGTCATTGATGACTGTTGACGGTCTCAGCCCCCATGGGTGTTGTTTGTCTGCACATGGCCAAAGGAATGTCTCATTTGCACTGCAGTATTTGGCTCCCCCAATTTATGTTGCAATGGGACACATACACTACTTTGCCACAGATGAGTTTTTGGTTCTGTGACCAGGAATGATCCATGCAGTTTGGCAGTTGCAGCTCTTTCTTTGTCAACAATTACCTTTTGGTCACTGTGATGATGAGGGTGTAGACCCCATTGCCACAATGGTCAAAATGTGCTTCAGCTATGGACCCCACACTTCCCTTTTGGTCACTGTGATGATGGGGGTTTAGACCCCATTGCCACAATGGTCAAAATGTGCTTCAGCTATGGACCCCACACTTGCCTTTTGGTCACTGTGATGATGGGGGTTTAGACCCCATTGCCACAATGGTCAAAATGTGCTTCAGCTATGGACCCCACACTTGCCTTTTGGTCACTGTGATGATGGGGTTTAGGCCCCATTGCCACAATGGTCATGGGCTGCTTGCATTGTGGGTGCCACACACATATATGTGTGGCACATGTGCTAGGGGGTCACATTGTATGTTCAATGTCATGTTCGGTGTTGTAGGCATTTGACACAGCCTGCTCACACGCTTGTCATGGTGGTGGGGGGATGTCTTAATCTTGCATTCCCTAGGTTGTGGTGTGCTTGTTGTGTCATGCATTGTCCATCCTATGAGTGGGGGTGGTAGTAGTGGTAGGCATCCAGCCCCCTGGCTAAGGGTGGTAGTAGTGGTAGGCATCCTGCCCCCTGGCTAAGGGTGGTAGTAGTGGTAGGCATCCTGCCCCCTGGTTGAGGGTGGTAGTAGTGGTAGGCATCCAGCCCCCCTGGCTAAGGGTGGTAGTAGTGGTGGGCATCCTGCCCCCTGGCTAAGGGTGGTAGTAGTGGTAGGCATCCTGCCCCCCTGGGTGAGGGTGGTAGTAGTGGTGGGCATCCTGCCCCCCTGGGTGAGGGTGGTAGTAGTGGTGGGCATCCTGCCCCCTGGCTAAGGGTGGTAGTAGTGGTGGGCATCCTGCCCCCCTGGGTGAGGGTGGTAGTAGTGGTGGGCATCCTGCCCCCTGGCTAAGGGTGGTAGTAGTGGTGGGCATCCTGCCCCCTGGGTGAGGGTGGTAGTAGTGGTGGGCATCCTGCCCCCTGGCTAAGGGTGGTAGTAGAGGTAGGCATCCTGCCCCCTGGCTAAGGGTGGTAGTAGTGGTAGGCATCCTGCCCCCTGGCTAAGGGTGGTAGTAGTGGTAGGCATCCTGCCCCCTGGTTGAGGGTGGTAGTAGTGGTAGGCATCCTGCCCCCCTGGGTGAGGGTGGTAGTAGTGGTGGGCATCCTGCCCCCTGGCTAAGGGTGGTAGTAGTGGTGGGCATCCTGCCCCCCTGGGTGAGGGTGGTAGTAGTGGTGGGCATCCTGCCCCCCTGGGTGAGGGTGGTAGTAGTGGTGGGCATCCTGCCCCCTGGCTAAGGGTGGTAGTAGTGGTAGGCATCCTGCCCCCTGGCTAAGGGTGGTAGTAGTGGTGGGCATCCTGCCCCCTGGCTAAGGGTGGTAGTAGTGGTGGGCATCCTGCCCCCCTGGGTGAGGGTGGTAGTAGTGGTGGGCATCCTGCCCCCTGGCTAAGGGTGGTAGTAGTGGTGGGCATCCTGCCCCCCTGGGTGAGGGTGGTAGTAGTGGTGGGCATCCTGCCCCCTGGCTAAGGGTGGTAGTAGAGGTAGGCATCCTGCCCCCTGGCTAAGGGTGGTAGTAGTGGTAGGCATCCTGCCCCCTGGCTAAGGGTGGTAGTAGTGGTAGGCATCCTGCACCCCCTGGTTGAGGGTGGTAGTAGTGGTAGGCATCCTGCCCCCTGGGTGAGGGTGGTAGTAGTGGTGGGCATCCTGCCCCCCTGGGTGAGGGTGGTAGTAGTGGTAGGCATCCTGCCCCCTGGCTAAGGGTGGTAGTAGTGGTGGGCATCCTGCCCCCCTGGGTGAGGGTGGTAGTAGTGGTAGGCATCCTGCCCCCGTGGGTGAGGTGGTAGTAGTGGTAGGCATCCTGCCCCCTGGCTAAGGGTGGTAGTAGTGGTGGGCATCCTGCCCCCCTGGGTGAGGGTGGTAGTAGTGGTGGGCATCCTGCCCCCTGGGTGAGGGTGGTAGTAGTGGTGGGCATTCTGCCCCCTGGCTAAGGGTGGTAGTAGTGGTAGGCATCCTGCCCCCTGGCTAAGGGTGGTAGTGGTGGTGGGCATCTGGCACCCCCTGGCTAAGGGTGGTTGTGGTGGTTGGCATCCAGCCCCCCTGGGTTGGGGTGGTGGCGCGCATTCAGGCCCCTGTGTGCATATGTGGCATTGGTGATGGGCATCCCGCCCCTATGGTGCTGCTGGTGTAAGTATATTCAGATTCCCAGTGTATGTGTGTGATGTGTCGTGTACGTGTTGTATGTGTTTTGTGGTTGGTGTCTGACTTACCTTCTGCGCCGTACGCGTCCGTGCCTGTTCCGGTAGTAGATGTAGAATATTGGTATGATCGGGACGAAGGGATTCATGGTTGGTTCGTGTCGTTCGTCCTTCTCGTTGCTTCGCGTCGTCCTCGTCGCTTGGCTTCGTCCTCGTCGCTTCGCTTCGTCCTCGTCGCTTCGCGTCGTCCTCGTCTGTGCTGTGTTCGTCTCGTAGCCGTGGATCGTGTTGTGGCGCGATTCGGAGCTTATGTGCGCCTCTCCCGGATGCTTTGACGTGCCGTGCGTAGCGACGGGTTCGGCGCGTACGGAAAGCGCATCGTACTTGTCCGGCCGGACGGGGCTGCATTTTCCCTTCCGTGCG
Organism: Calotriton arnoldi; assembly: GCA_963921515.1. NCBI lineage: Eukaryota > Metazoa > Chordata > Amphibia > Caudata > Salamandridae > Calotriton > Calotriton arnoldi. The sequence continues at coordinate 10,569 of CAWUFW010031694.1, read as the reverse complement.
ACTCGATTCGGCGTTTCCGGATTCGCCTCGGTCGGAGAACAGGACCTGGTTTGGGTGAAGTACGGCTCGGCCGGATTCTTTGCTGTTGTGCGCATCGTACTTGCTCGTTCGGTGTGCTGTACGGATCGGTCGGGAAACTGGCTTTCGCATGGCTTTTTTCCCGACCGAATAGTATTGGGTGCGCCTCCGACCGAGATCGGAATCGGCCCCTCTGTATACACTGAAACTATCAGCCAGGCCATCACTGACTACTTCTCGTTAAACCAGCCATCTACTGAAAACCCTAGCTTACTATGGGAAGCCTTTAAAGCCACCATAAGGGGTATATGTATTAGCACCAACGCGGGAATATTAAAAGATATACGCAGCCAACTTAGCAAGCGGGAGGCCACACTAGGTGCACTGGAACGTGAATACGAACACACGCACAGCGCAAAGACACTAGGCGAGATTAGAAACGTCATGACGGAATATCAGACATTTGCAGACGATGAACTTAAATATCTAACGAAACGCCAAACTGCACTCTCCTACGGTGAAGGGGGCAGACCAGGTCGTGTCTTAGCGAACAAAATCTGCTCTGGCTACACGCCACAAACGGTCCTGGCAGTAAAGGATAATAAAGGCGAGCTCCAATACGATACACAGAATATACTAAGCGCGTTCATGGGAACGTATGGTGAACTATATGCCTCACAAAATACTGCTGCACCCTCTGAAATTATGGCTTTTCTGGAAGATGTGGCGATAGCATGGCTATCGGACACACAGAGAGAATATCTTTCCCTGCCGGTAACAGTGGAGGAGGTAACTGAAGTCATTAAATCACTCCCAAATGGTAAAGCGCCAGGCCCAGATGGCTTCACCTGCGAATTTTATAAGGCATTTGTTGACCAACTGGCACCTCACCTTGTAGAAATGTACGGGGATGCTCATGACAAACAGATACTACCTCCCTCATTGAGAGAAGCCATGCTCATCGCCCTCTTAAAACCTAATAAAGACCCAGAACAATGTGACTCTTATAGGCCGCTGTCCTTAATTAATGCCGATACTAAAATACTGGCCAAACTTCTTGCAAAACGTCTACAGCCACTAATGACTAATCTCATACTCCCAGACCAGTCGGGATTTACACCCGGTAGATCAACAACCCACAACACCAGAACACTATTCGCATTGTCACACTACCTGACCCCGAACACGAAGGCTGCTGCAGTCCTATTGGACGCAGCAAAAGCATTTGATTCAATTGAATGGCCCTATCTTCACACAGTATTACAAAGAATGGGGTTGCCGCCAATCTTCCTACAATGGGTCCAAATACTTTACACAGCACCTACAGCACGAGTCAAAGTCAATAACTATGTATCCGATGCCATACCAATTGCAAGAGGCACAAGATAAGGATGCCCATTATCCCCATTACTCTTTGCAATAGCCCTTGAACCATTGGCGTGCAAAATACGGCAAGGACATCACTATTCTGCGCTTCAATTCCCCCAAAGGCCATTACATATCTCCCTATACGCGGACGATATTGTACTATATGTACGTGACCCCGATACGCACCTGGCCCCATTGCTGAGAGAATATATTAAATTTGGCTGTCACTCTGGGCTCCAAATTAACTGGACTAAATCTCTCATTATACCCTTAACAGACACCACACAGCCACATCCCACAGAGTTCCCACTTGAATGGCAGACGGACCCCGTCAAATACCTAGGCATCTGGTACCACCGAGATCCAGAAATAGTGATTCGTACAAACTATGGGAGAGCGATCAGCGCAATGGAGGACAAAATAGAGCGCTGGGATACAGCTTCCACTAACATTGGCGGATCGACTGGCCATTGTTAAGATGGTCATTCTACCTAAGTTTCTATACCTCTTTAATAGCATCCCTATCACACCTCCAGCAGCTGTGTTTAAAAGGCTGAATGCGATGGTAACACGACTGATATGGGCGGGTAAGCAAGCCCGAATTGAGATACGTTCCCTTGTTCTGCCCTATTCCAGAGGAGGTTTCAAGGTTCCAGATTTTCTCCTCTATTATTTATGCGCGCAAGCGCAATATGCGCATTACTGGTATCACTGTGTCCCCTACCTAACGCACGTGGCAATAGAAGAAGGTGATGCACATCCAACTCCGCTGAATGCTATCCTATCTCACCACCGGTCCCCGCTTCACTCCCGAGACATCAATACCATTGACGCCAGTAATGCAGCATGGCACAAGATGGGTAGGTTGGCACGCAAACTACCACTCTGTGCCCCGGCGATGCCGCTGCATCATCACCCGGAACTATCAGTCACTCAAGAAGACGTAGGAATAGGTCTACTAAAGCAAGTGGGTATCGATAAAATGGGAGATCTGTTAAAAAATGGCACCTTTATAGAACCTAAAGAACTAACATATATTAGTAATCAGACATTACTCTTTAGATTCACGTATTATAGGTTACAGGGAGCCATCAAGAAACTCTATCCCTCTTACCCTGATGAACCGCCACAATTAGCCACGCTACAGCTGATTATCACTGAACCTCGTAACACACATATGGTATCGAAACTATACATTAAATTGCAGGAGGACATAGATGACACTACGCACAAGGCTTTAACGAGATGGAATGATATACTTGACAACCACCTCACGGAGGATGAATGGACAATCTGCTGCACCCTGACTGGCATGCTCACACCGAATGGTAACCTGCGCATTTTACACTATAAATACCTCCATCAAACATATTACACTCCTGCCAGACTTTGTAAATATGGGCTTCGTTCGGAAGCTCGGTGTCAACGGTGTGGAGCAGAGGATGCCAATTTCATACACCTTGCCTGGTACTGTGAATCAATAAATGTATATTGGGTAAAAGTTGTAAAGATGCTGGGTGAAATGGTGGGTGTTACTATTGAATGCACGATACGTACATGTCTGCTGGGTCTCATCCATAATGTGCAAGCTACTAAGCGTAAATTCTGCACAATAGCCTTACTCCTAGCCAAACGCAGAGTCTCACTATGCTGGGGCAGTAGAGAGGCCCCAAAAACCAAGCAATGGCTTAAGGATATGGCCTATTGTAAAGATACCCTAAAAACATATGAGGAGGAGCTACCCACTGGTTCCAAGCCAAGAGACTATTGGAAGTACCTGGTTGAATATCTGCAAATGAATCAAGCTGCTTAACTGTGCATCGACTTGTAACACGAAATGTTATTTAAAAGGTGACAGTGTTTATTTGCAATATACTGGATGATGGATGTGGTTGTACTGCAATCTGTATGTTGTCCAATTGTTCTGGACGTTGTAAGTCTTGATAAAATGCTAATAAAAAAAATTAAAAAAATAGTATGATAACTGAAAGCAGGCAGAGAGGACTGATTTTATGTGGCGGAATTGGCATCAAGAAGGATGAATGCCTGAAAGATCTCTGGAGGAGAACAATCTACAAATGGTGGCCAACAATTACCTGAACCTGGATAGTGATGGGGCAAGTAGCAGTCCTCTGAGCCTTTGGGTCAGGCAGGATGTCATTGTTCAGATCCACTACCTGAACCACCAGGTTGTAAGTTGTCCTTTTTTCAAAGTCCAGAGAGCTGAGAAGATGGATCTCACCTGCAGTAAGAAAGAGAGGCAGCAGCAGCATGGTCAAAAGATGATTGCAGGAAGCCAGTTTCTGAAAGGAGGACCTTTATACAAGATAAGGAAACTGTTTTAAGTTTTCGTTCACTTTATTGTTTCCTGGCATTGTTAGCAGTTAAAACAATTCTACTCTCAGTGAAACCAATCAGACATATATGGGTCTCGTAACCAACAGACAGCACTCTTCTCTCATACCTGAAAAAAAATTCAATCATAAATAGGTTACCACATAAACATTGAATATGCACAGCACTTTAAATTATATAAAGGGTAGCATTCAGCAATCCATTATTGTAAATACTCCTATCGATTGTAGTAAAGTGATATTTTCACACATTAAAAGCATACAAAATTAAAAAATGGAGGCATTACTATTAAGGGTATCAGTTATACATTAAACAACCCACACAAAAAGGGAGAAAACACAAGAATCTATTCCAGTGTTGCTGTCCAGCTATAAACCTTTAAAAGTAGTATGTTGTGTTTCGCTGGACTAATCTTCTACCATATTACAATGGGTAGCTGATCCTGCATAAGAAAAATATATATATTCCTGTCATTGTTGACATCACTGTAAATTGATGTGTCTCATAACCCTGGGGCTTATACATTAAGTATTAAATAATGAGACATTTCTGAGCCCTTATTTCCTATTTTAGAATATGTTTAATGATTTGCCCCAACCTGCTACTATACTGCAGTTAACCTTTTCCTAATCAATTGTGGAAGAGAGTCTCTACGGTATGAAGGCTAACAATCCATCATTCATTTAAAACATTTGTATATTTCGTTATTCCTGTAAAATCTGTTGTTAACCACCAAACCTTATTATTTTATTCAGGTACAGAATGGGCTATCTGGCTTTCAAGGCTTTGATCAGTAGATCAGCCCTATCCTTTTGTATGAGGAACATTTGGGTTTTTTATGAGGTTGCTCAAAGTATATGAATTTCCACAGGAAACAGTTAATGATGTACATTGGGAACAGTGGAGGAGAAAAGTGATCATTGGTACAATGTGTTAGAGCTCGGCCTTTAGGGGTATTGTAGAACCACCCAAAGTGAGGATGTTAGTGTAGCTCTGAGTGTGGAGGGTGATTTAGCAGCTCTGAACATGAGAATGGTGTAATAGCTCTGAATATAGGAATGGTGTAGCAGCTTTAATATAGGGTTGGTGTAGCAGCTTTGCGTGGGGGGTTGGCATAGTATCTGTGAATGTGGTGGTTGGTATAGCAGCTTTCAATATGGGGTTTTTGTAGTATCTCTGAATGTGGTGGGTGATGTAGCAGCTTTCAACATGGGGTTGGTGTAGCAGCCCTGAGAATGGTGTTTGTGTTTTATCTGTGAATGTGGTAGGTGATCTAGAAGCTCGCAATATGTGATGGTGTAGCAGCTCTGAGAATGTTTTTTGTGTAATGTCTGTGAATGTGGTGGATGGTGTAGCAGCTCACAAATGATAGTGTAGCAGCTCTAAATATGGGGATGTTTTAGTATCTGACTGTTGTGAGTCATAATACTTTTGGACTATGAGCGTTAGGAAGAGCCACTATATGTAGTGCCAAATTAGAAAACAAAAGTGCCAGAAATTTGCTGTTTTTATTGCGGATGGGGATTGTTCCAACTCACAAATTATATTTTGCCTGAAACACTGAAAATCTTTGCACCATTCCTGGGGATAGTATACAAGTTATTTCTGCTGGGGAACAGCGTACAAATTATAATATCAAGAGATAGGGTGGGTGCTATGTCCATGGCCATAGTGCATGTGTCTTGGCTGTGGGTTGTAGTGTAAGAGTGTTAAATGGAGGAAATGGTGTAAGAGCTGTGTTTTGTTAGTACAGTACAGCCACATTCAATGCAGGGGAAGGAGATTTAGCTGAATGGAAAGTAAAGAAAAATTCAATGTGGGTGATGACCTAGGATGGTTTTGGAAGGTACACTAAGGATCTCATTATGAGTTCAGGGCTAAACAACGATCCCTGTCCAAACATATGTTTACACAGGGATCGGAATTACGAGTTGTATGATAAGTATCACTTCCTCGCAGTTTTCCCCTGATAAATAGTGACCGGTCAAGCCTGCTGAAATTGATCGAGGTAAAAAGCCTATAAAAGAGAAAAACATGCGCAATTTGGTGTGTTAAATACCTATTCCACATGTTATGCCTCATTCACTAGTTAAAAACTGAGTAGGAGGTATTTACCACACGTTTTAAATACCTCACCCCCGGGATAATGATATTTACCAGGTGTGGTAAATAACTCTTATTCCGTTTAACTTGTAATGAGGGATAGGTATGCACCCTTAACAATGACCTTGAAGACCTCCCACACTATAATCACTCTTTTTGTGGAGCCCTTGTTTTCTTCAAAATATCGAATTAATCTTGTTCCAAGCAATTCTCTGTAGGGGGTATCAAGCAAGGCAGAGGGCTGGAGGTGCCATAATGGTATTTTACTACTTAGCAGACCCTAGATCAATGTCAATCTTAGCGACAGGCAGGGATTTACATGGGAGTGCAGTATTTAGTATCTCCCCCTGAAATCATGGCTGACACAAAAACAAGTTGACTCAGGTATGGTACATGGGAATAGTAAAATAATTATTTCTCCGTCTGGTGCATTTTATGCCTGGTGTCTGTTAATTCCCAGTTATCAAGCCAGTGCCTGGATATAGCTGCTAAGAGTATGACCAGTGCGCCCAGAAGCGCAGAAAAAGAGCTGTCCACGTCCACTAAGGGTGTGCAAATTTAGTCCCCCTGCGGAGAGTGAGGCAATCAACCTCATTTAGCAGTGCCCTTGCCATCAAGTCAAGGAAACACAACTGTGCAATATTCAGTGCATACACAGGTAGAGAGAGTTGAGATAGAGAGGGACTAGGTGCCTAATTCACAAAAGTAAACTTAGACCTGAAGTCTCAGTTTAGACCTGAAGTCTAATGGCCAAATTCGCAAAGGTAAACTACCTGAAGGCTATGGGCCCAATTCACAAAGGCCAATTTAGACTTCTGGTCTAAGATTTCAGGGCTAATTTTTCCTTTGTGAATTGGGCCCTGAGCGTGTAAAGATGTGGAGATACATGAGGCAGAGAAAGAGTGACAGAGATAGTTAGAATAAGTGATGGCTACAGAAGGGTGGGATTTATTGATTGGTGTATAAAGTATAACAAGCTGGAGGGAGGTAGAGAGGTGAAGCATAGAAAGGTAAAGCAGAACGCATGGGCATAGGGAGTGTCAAGGTAGACAGAATGAGGACAAGTGAAGAGCAGTTTAGAGGGAAGTAGACCAAGAAGTAGAGTGAGAGGTGAGATCAGGTAGCGAGGAGAGAGATAGTAGAGCAAGAGATTGTTGAGGAGGGAAGGAGACAGAAGGAGGTAGAAAGGCAGAGAGTGGTGAGGTGAGGATATTTATAAAAAAAAAACAGAGATAGAGCTAGATTGAGAGAAGGAGAGAGAATGAGATAAAGGGACAGAGGTGTGAAAGAGAGACAGATCACTTCACCAGGAGGTCCACCTTGGAAGGTAAGGGCCCTGAGCAATTGCTCTCTTTGCCCATGCCTTTAAACATCGCTGGCTGATGGTAGGAACAAATTGTGAGTGTTTTTGGAATGTAATAAGTGAGAAAACAGAGCACTAAATAGTGGAGACTTAGGAACCAGGGCAGACTGGCCTTTTATTCCATCGGATATTTTCACAGTTGGCTGGAGCTATTGGAGGTGGGTTTTGGAAGCCCAGGGCGACTGTTTGTGCCTCTGTCTTCAGTTCCACAAGGGTAATTGCAGAAGGCACCGCAATGGCTCCGAGATAGAGGGACAGACTGTCAGAAAGAGAGAGAGCACGCTTGATCAGTGAAGGAGCAAGGAAGAAGCAGGTCCATGGCCAGGGGTAGATGTTTGAGGGTCTGGCCTCCAAAGGATAACTACAGCATAAAAGGGGTCTCAGCTAGACAGGGATATGGCTTCTCCCCAAAACAATATATTTTAAAAGGAAAGGCCCAATATAGTGAGATATTAAAGAATGCAACACATTTAGGGGTATTTTTGAAGTATTCTACTGTGACAACTATTTGTGATAAATAGCAGGATATGGTGCTACTAGAGCACAGTGAGAAAGGAACTTTGGAAATGGCTCAGATCTCATTTCAGTCCATCGTTTTGACTCACCATGCCACTCTAGACAAAGGCCTGCCTCATGCCAATCAATACAGACCCTGCTCTTTGAGGAAACAGTCCATCCTGAACTTCCAGCTGAGCCCCCTCCAGGAGTGACCACAAGCAACCCCAGAACAGTTTCGACATACTTAGGTCTCATCAATGAGGTACAGCTTGAGTCCTATGGTACAGTGAGTACAGGACCCACATCTGGCCATACTCGTCACACTTATGGCGTAAACTGCAACAACAACAACAAGGTGATGGATGGAACGCTTGAATTCGGGTTAGCCACTGGCAATTGCTCCTGCCGCATTCCAGTCCATTGTTTTTCGCCCACCATGCCACTGTAGACCAAGGCTCACTTTATGCAAATCAGTACTGACACTGTTCCTCATGGGAACAGTCTGTCTTGAACTGCTAGGTAGGGCTAACTTAAGAAGGGACCCTAAGCAACCCCAGAAGGGTTTCGATTTACTGAGGTCTCATCAGTGAGGTATAGCTTGAGTCCTATGGCACAGTGAGCACGGGACCGACGTCAGGGAATATCCTGTAGGGTGTGAATTGCAACAACAAGCAGGTGATGGATGAAATGCTTGAATTCTTTCAGAAACTGGCAACCTTGGGCCACATTTCAGCACCGGAATGAGGAGCCCTAAGAAGGGCAAAACTGGTCTTAGGTTGCTTGTATTCCAGTTCAGGGAGGACCTGGCCTGACAGTTCGAGCTAGACTGTTTCTACTGAAGCAGAGTCAAGACTGATTTGCATATTCCTTCTGTAGCAAACAAAATGTATATGTTTATTACTACCCTATTACTGCTAAAACTTGCCCAGCTAATATGGAATGTTTAAAAAAAAACAATTGAAGCATGTTAAAAAACAAATACTGATTTGCATATGGCTGGGTCCAAACGGAGGTGGCATGCTGTACAAAATAACAATGGACTGGGATGCGGCCCGAGTAATTATCAGTTGCTAAGATTAATTCAAGCAATCCCTCCATCACTTTTTTGTATACTTCAGTGCGACGTCCTAGGTGGATCAAGTTTGTCAAGATGTGGGACCCGTGCATGCTGTCTTACTGAAACCAGATTTACCTGACGGATATGCCAAAATAAGGTCAAAAACGGACTTGCGCTGCTTGTGCGCGGACATAGCCTGGCAGTCCGAGCTGGGCTGTTCCTATTAAAGCAAGGTCAAGATTGATTTGCATATGGCTGGGTCCCAAATAAGGTGGTATGGTGTGCAAAATAAAGAAGACTGGGATGCTGCCCCAAGTAATTACCAGTGGATGAGATTAATTCAACCATTCCATCCATCACTTTTTTGTATGCTTCAAATTTTGTTTTGAAAGCATTTCTGGACAATAAAATTGATGAAAACTAAATAGAATAGAAATTAAGTTATACAGCAGGTTGTTTATTCTCCATCAAGGCATATTCAAATAATTAACACTGATAATAATTGAACATGGTTTAAAGATAGTTCTAAATACATTGGAACAGTTATGAGTACACAGACATGATGCATATAAAGATAAGGCCCCACTCTCAGTCAGCACTGTGCTGACTGTACCTGCCTCCTGTGGAAGAAACCTCAATTGAACTGTGAGTGAGTTTTGCAATATGCCAACTTCCACTAGTCAAAATGAGCTTTAACTAGCCAGGCATCTGCCAATCCATCATTCCAGAGCCTTCGGCCTAGTGCTTAATTGGCGTGGGTCATTGGAGGTGGCGGGCACAAGCATTCATTTTTGGGACCCAAACTTAATTTTTATCATCTGACTTAGAACCAGGCCAAAAGAGAAGAAGGGAAAACAAATGCAGAAGAGAAAGATAGGGGAACAGTGACAAAGTGGAATATCAGGAGTAAAAACGAACAGACAAGAGTAAAAACAAATAGACAGGAATTAAGAGGAAGGAAGAAAGAGGGACAAGGTGCAATCAAAACTAGGCAGCCTTAGTATTCGGCAGACCTGGCATTAAAAAATGCTGCAATGGCCTCCTAAGAAACAGCTTTGGCCCCTGTGCTAATATTTTTACAAATTAAGGACCATTGAATTGGGGAACAACAAACATGTTTTTCTGCACCAAGAGACCCAAGACCTGGGTGAAAGCACACTTTACAAATACATGTTTAGTTGTGTTATTTTAAGCACTGCTTGGACCTCAAATCACTCACACAGTGCGGCAGTGATACGCCTTGTGCCCTGATCCTCACTCTGTACTGGTCTCTTCCTTTGTGGGAGGCTACCTGCAGAGTACTTCCAAACTGAGTTAATGAAAAAGGCTCAAACAACTACAGAAAGGGTATAGAGTCATAATATCGATGTTTAAATATCGATATGCCATAATATCGATGTTTAAATATCGATGTGACATAATGTCGACCTTCAAGAATATCGTCGACCAGAATATCGACATGCAGGTAAGAAATATTGTTTTTATTAATATCGAAGTTAGTAATATCGTTAGTCAAAATATCGTTGTCAATAATATCGACATTTATTTTAGTGTTGTGTATTTTAGTATATGTGTTAAAAGTATAGCTTATTTTTTAATGTATGTTTGAAATTTTTAGAAGTAATTAATTTTATGTTAAGTAATTTTTGCGTATTTTAGTTCCGTAGCGGGTTGTGGGTTTATAGGGGAATAGGGTGGGAAGTAATTTAATTATAATATATTTATTAATACATTTTTAGAAATTATTAATTTTTTAAGAAATTAAATATTGCGTTTTAGTTCCGTAGCGGGTTGTGTTTTGTTTTTA
>CAWUFW010031693.1:0-15118 GCA_963921515.1 Calotriton arnoldi | reverse complement strand
CGGGCACCGCTCGTGAAGAGCACGACGCACCGCCACGACTTGCACCGTAGGCCCGACGCCTGCTGAGGCCGTGCCACATCGACTCCGAAGCCGTCATCGAGGCCGCTGCCTGCACCGGAGCTGAGGACACTGCTCGTGACGTTCACGACGCACCGTCCCGACTTGGACTGCAGCCCCGACTTCATCGATGCCGGTGCTTCATCAACGCGGAGCCGATTCTCGACGTGGTTGACTCCCGAATCCATCGACATCGCACCGTCGTAATGAACCAACGCCTCGCCGCCATTCATACGTCACCTCCCCGACACAGTAAGGAACTGACGTCTCACCTCCCCTGCGCTGCAGTAAGGAACCAAGGCATCACCTCCCCTGAGGTCGTAAGGAACCGACGCCGCAGGCGCCAACGAAGCATCACCTCCCCGACGCCGTGCACCGTCTTTGCTTTCATCAATTCCAGATACTGTTCTTTGTGGGTCTGCTTGACTCCGGGCCCGACACCACGCACCTCGCAGTCGGCACAGTACTTTGGGATTTTCACCTGTCACGACATCGTAATAACTCCAGTTGGAGTTATTTGTTGCTAGGAACTTTATTTAAGTGAATAACCTACTTTTAAGGATATTTTTTGATACTGTATTGTGGATTTTTGTCGTTTGGTCTTGTTTTGGTTTAGATAAAGATTGCTTATTTTTCTAAACTGGTGTGGTGTCCATTTGTAGTGTTTTCACTGTGTTACTGTATGTGTTCACAAATGCTTTACACACTGCCTCTGAGATAAGCCTGTCTGCTCATGCCAAGCTACCAAGGGGGTGAGCAGGGGTTATTTTAGGAGTGTATCCCCCTTACCCTGACTAGAAGCAAGGGTCCCTATTTGGACAAAGGTACCTACCTCTGCCAACTAGAGACCCCCATTTCTAACAATCCCCATCAAGGGATTTTTTAGACTAGCCAATCCAGCTACCCTATGTGTCATCAAGATTTGATCTGCACCAGAAATTGGAAAACTGCAACCAATGCAAAACTTTGTTCCTTAACTGCCCTGGCGACTCAATTGAACCCTGAGTCAAAGGTGGCACATTGGCCATTATTACTACATAATGGCAGAAAGCGGGGGTAAGTTAATCACATGCATATTGAGATGTCCAGCCCCTCTACTCAGCAGCCTTCTGCCCCCCCTGCCCCAAGGCAGACTTTCAGTAGAGGTTACCACAGGAGGTTGGTTGATACAGGGGCCAGCCACGTTGGTAGCTACAGCTAATCGAAGATGTTGCTCACCCCTCGCAGGATTAGAAGACCTACCCATACTTAGAACTCTCCCCAAGATGTTAAGATCGCTGTCCCTCCTGGACCCAGAGACCCTGTCTTGTTGTGAGTGGTTACAATGCAGACCTTGAAGGGGGTCAGCCATCTGTCTATCCCAATGGGGGCTAGTGATTGAGCTGCGATGTCAAGGGGGTGACATAGGGTGTGTTGGCAGCCCTCCGGCCACCTGCAAGTGTGCATAAGGTTGAGTAACAATAGAGGTATCACACCTAGCCTTAACACTTGTTAAAAGTTCCTCAATAGTTTCCAGCCTAGAACATATAGGTGCAAGCAAACTTTGTAATGTCCCCCTCACAATGTCCAAGAAAGTCTTCTAAAAGGAATCTAAACCACAGACCTAGACAATGTAGAATCAGTTACATGATTGAATTGAGGAACTATGGGTGGTTCGGGGTGTTATTATGTGGTGAAGTAGTGTCCGTGGTAGGAATTGGTCAAGGATCCACAGAAAAGGCATCGTTGGTGGAAGATGGCACTGAAACCAACCCTCGACCTGGGTCCTGCACAATGTTAAACAAACCCTCTGATTCCCCGGGAGGACTGGGACCAAACCAAACTCCCTCTGCCAGAGTGCCAGAGAGGCAATGCTCCACATGCTCTATTCCCTCATTTAATGCCCCCATAGAACGTTTAATGTAGCCATCTAAAGAAGAGGAAGAGCAGCTTTACTTTGCAGGTACAGGAGTTTTACATGTCCCCATCACAGCCAAAGTACAATAGTCAACTACAGACCTTAACAGTGCTTAAAAAAATTCCAAAAATGTAGTAACTTCCTGGGCCAAAAAGAATCTGTGCAGACAAGGAACAAACTCAGTAGATGCTAATGTGCAGACACGCAGGAGGTTAATGCTGGGGGACGAGGTCCCACCGCAGCTAGTGTGCAAACATGCAAAGAAGTAGATGCAGAAAAGGAGGAGGCTTAATGGCAACTGATGTGAAACACGCACAGAGGCAGTGCTGGGGGACGAGGTCCCACCCCAGCCAGTGTACAATTATGGAAGAAAAATCGAAGAGGGGGAGAAACAGGCTTAGTATCAGCAAATATGCGATGTGCAAATACGCAGATGGTCAATGCTGGGCGATAAAGTCCCACCCCAGCTAGTGTGCAAACAGGCAAAGAAGTCAAAGCAGGCTTGGTGGCAGTTAATGCACCTGCACACAAAACACAATGCAGACAGAAATAAGGTTGTCAAGACAGCTTCACAAATAAATGGCTACAGTACCTCGATCTTTAACAGGAAAGCCAGGCAGGACCCAGGACACAGGCCAAGGGAGGTGGCTCTGCCCTGTCTCTTTCTGGTGCTGACGGGTTCAGGGCAGGCCTGCCCTTGGCCCGGGTGCAGCCCGCATCGTGGGAGGTAGTATAGCGCTTTTCAAGCGCACATGAGGGCGTTGGTCTCTTTGAACATAAAGTGTTGTTTAGTTAGTCCGTTAGACGAAGGTCTAAGCCAACTGAATACTGGACGATACAAGTGAATACCAAAATCCAAATGCGAGCATGGTAACCACATACAAAAATTAGCATAATCAGCTAGTCTCAGAAGTGTGGTAAACAGAAAACATAATAAAGCATAAGGTACAGCGTTATTATACTTGTCTTAAGACTACATAAGCAGTCACTTCAACCCGACTAAATACGGCCGGGTGGAAGGAGGCTTTCTTCATCTTAGTGTGAGTCAGGCGTTCTTGCCAGTTAGGATTTACCCGCACTGTTGAGGTGGAAGAGTAAGAGAGTGTCAATGCACACTCAGTCATTGACTCCTCTTTGCAGAAATCACCAAGTGTGTGACGGAATACTAATGGCCATCTAATCATTTCCCTCCTTGGAATGATCCCCTGTAGGAAACAATACAATGCATACTGCATGCCCATTCCTTCCTTGGCCTCTTTGGTGTAATCATGCATATCTATAACTGCACTTAAGTTCTTGCATCTTTCTAGGACTAACATATCATACTGATTGTTGCCAGAAAACTCCTTGCACGCCAGAGAACATGTATTAATTCCTGAGCTTTACCTTTAACCACTGTTATGACGTTTTTCAGTCAAAGTGGACCAAATGAAACAAAGTGCACAACTCCTACAAAGCAATGATTAGTTCAAAGAAGACCCAACAATAGAGCAGTGGATTAAGCGTATATGAATAGACCTGGCAACCTCAGAGGCACACTGCACTTTGCAGGAGTCACCTGATTCGCTTTTTAATGCCTAAAGCGCATTTTTAGCTCAACAAGAGACCTCATTCAACTACTTTTAATGTTGAGGCAATTCGTAACGGCCGCCTCCTCGTGTCCGCAACGACTGCTCCCGTGGTCAACGCCATCCGAACATGCTTTTATCTGTGCCCAACATTTTTGTTTACCTTTACCATGCAACGCGAGCACGTTTGGTTATTTATGCCACTGCATTTGCGAGGCTCACATGCTTCTGTGGAGTGCAACTCCCCTGCCTATATAATGAGCTGAGGTGGGGTGATTAGCAGAGAGTGTGCCATTCTCGGGCCCTCACCACCGTAAACCGTAATCATATTTGAATGACTGATATTTTTCTGACAACCAAGTCTAACGAAAAAAAACGTAGTTGTCAGGAAACATAAAACCAGGGATACGCTACATACTATGTGCCGCAAAGAGTGATGCCCCAGGTAATGTGCTAATACCGCTCTGTCACTAGCTCCCCATGGGTGACTTCTGACCGATGAGGTAATGCCCGGCAGTCAGGACAGCCTGCCCTCTACTCCAAGTGCTGAGCGCACTGCTCTCCGGTGACATCATGACATGTGTAAAAAGATAAAGGGTTTTATCCCGGCGCAGAGGCCCGCTTCCATCAGAGGCGCGCTTCAATGCGAGGCACACGGAGGAGCTTTTAGCGGTGTTTACCCCTCGGGAAACATTCGCCATTGCCGGAGATCTGGAGTGCCTGCCTGTCGGAACGGGATTAAAAAGGTGATCGCGAGCTGTGTTTATCCTCTGCAGTATCCTCCTCTTCTCTGTAGTGGGGCTGCAGGGCGCGTGGCCATCTGCGCGCGCGGGAGGAAGATGGGAGCAGCGCCCGCGTCTCTGGAGCTGGATGCTGTAAAAACAAGTATTGGCAATGCAATAGGACTCGCATTTACCCTAGACCTATTGCATTGCAAATGGCAATGCGTGTGGGTGACGAGGCATGAGGGGGGGGGCGGCGAGAAGGCATCGGACTGCGGGAGGGGGGCACGGGAAGAAAGTAGTCTGTGCTGTGAAGGGGGCAGTAGCAATGGAAGGATACAAATGATTGACATGGCTGTCATGGGGAGGGACTAACAAGCTTAAAATCAATCGGAAGGCAGCATTTATAACCTAAGCCAATGAAGAAGATGGGCCGGTGAGTGGGCGGAGCTTCCATGAAGCTTCCACACTATAGTGTATACTGCATGCCTCGCAAAGCGAAGGTAGCGCATTCGCGCTGCAACGCTAGGCGAGACCTAATAAATGGCTACAGTACCTCGATCTTAACAGGAAAGCCAGGCAGCACCCAGGACATAGGCCAAGGGAGGTTGCTCTGCCCTGTCTCTTTCTGGTGCTGACGGGTTCAGTGCAGGCCTGCCCTTGGCCCAGGTGCAGCCCGCATCATGGGAGGTAGTAGAGCGCTTTTCAAGCGCACAACACAGGAGAATATCAGCAAGAGCCCCTCCTCTCCCTGGCATGGAATGATGGGACTTTGAGTCCCTCGTGCCGCAGCCCATCAGAGTCCTGTCACGTCTTCGTTTGTGAAACAGAGTGCTTTAAGTTAAATCCCATGTTTACTGGTGGCCATTTTAGGTTTTGTTACTTCTGCAAGGTTCGACTGAACTTCATAAGACCTTTCGGCAATCTCACATCCATATTTTGAAGCATCTGGAGCTTCATAATAGATTGCTCTTCTGGAAGGCCTAGATACAGAGCATTACAATAGTTCAAATGGGGCAGGACACAGGTTCTCACCAGCAAAACTTTCCATAGTCCCACATGGGTCAATCGTTCTCAGCATCTTTAGCTGAGTGAAAACCTGTTGATCCTTTGGATTTGTGGTAGAAAATACATTTTTGGTCAAACAGGATGCCCAGGTTACAAAGTGCCTTATGAAGGAAAGTACAAAATAATTAACAAAAGTTTGTCTGCTTCAATCTCAGTCTAAATTACTCTTGTATAATTATTTACTATACTAGAATTTAATTATACAGAGAACACTGTTGCTGTTAGTTGATATCCAGCTGTCTATCTTGCCTTCTAAAACACTAACCTCTGCATCCCAGGCACAATGACTGAAGCAGCTATGCTTAATGCTGGCATACCTGCACTTGGCACTCTTGTTCATACCTGGCCAAGCAGCCGAATAACCATTTTTCCAGAACACTATTGGGCTGATTAGAAAGCCTCACAAACCTCCTTAACCTCCTCTTGTCCTGTTCTCCCACTTCTGAAACCCAATAGCCATAAACAGGGCACTATGATTTTAGCGATTCTCTAAACTTGCGACCATAAAAGTCTTTCGTACATCTTTCCCTATATTTCATATCCATTGATTCCTAGTATCAATGGATTAACTCATAACTGAGATTCTAGGAAGAGGACTGCTGATGTCAAACACTAAAGTCGTGGTTTCAGAGATAGCATTCACATTTTGATTCAACGTGCTCAAAACTGAATATTTATGTGCGTTCATTTAAATCCGATTGAAAATAATTATCTATATCCAGCATGCTAGTTGATCAAACTTTTGCATGAAAACAGGGCTCATCTGGATTATTTTACGTCGCTATAACATAAACACATTATATAATTTCAAGCTCGGTAGCAGAATGCATATTTGAAGAGTTGCGGTCATACCCACAATAAAAACGTACATCGTTGGAATTGGAAAGCTTCTGAAATAACACTATTGTATAACATATTCCCTCCTCCGTCCTCCTGGGGCCTCCTAGAGGTCTGGAAATAAACACATTTGGCAGCAACCACTCACATATTCCATCTTGTCCAAAATGTATCAGAATTCCAACAAAATGAGCACATTGGAACTTAATATACAGAAAGCACACCACCTTTGTACACTTGCCAAAAATGTAATTGTACACTCTGTGTGGTAGACAGTAGACACTGGAGCACCACGTCCGTGCAGTCACTAAGTGCACGCTGCTCTAAAATGAAACATTCACCACATTGATGCATTTAGCAGACATTCATGTGACCACTGAAGCTGGCCTCTGCTACTGTCACTTCATAGATTTTGCCAATGGAATGCAGTCTGACAACCCACTGAGTCTGTCACACCAGCAGCAATTTGCTGAAGCTCGCTTGCCAATGGCAGCAAGAGAACAGCATTGCTCGGTTTTGTTGGTATGCTGGCCTTGGCCCAATTGCTTTCAGGTGCTTCTTTGGAAATATTTTATTTTCTTTTGTCACCAGACTTTCAGTTCGCTGAACCTCACAGTCTTGAAGAAATAAAGAAGCTTAATCACTTCAAGCTTTAATTTTTTGCCTCTTATTACAGGGCGACTTATAGATGTGGCTACTGGTTCTATGAATAATGCAAATAAAATTGGAGCGATGTAGTGGCACCGCTAGAGATGGGCCACGTGCACTGATGCCCCACCTGTAGCTGCCCTGCCCCCCACAACCCAACCCCAGCTGTCCCAGCACACAGCTGGCACACTGCTTCTCAGACTGGGAACAGCGATGTTGCTGTTTACAGTTCACGGTTTCCTTATCCTTGCCTTCCCTAAGAGTATTTGGTTTTTCTACGATGTGTGTTTCTGTAGTTGTGTTCATGCAACTTATTGCTCATCTTAAGTGTCTATTGTGAAAAGAGTCACATCTGTGTATCTATGTGAGTTCAGGTTGTGGGCGGGTATAAATAATGGGCCACGATTACACCTAACACATCTGACCATTGCTCTGTGCACTCTGCAGAGAGGCCAAGGAATGCATGAGTATATGTTCTGAACTACTACATGACCCACTAATGGGAACTGTGAGAAATTCGCACTGTCTTTGGCCTGAAATCCAAATCTCTCAATTGTGATTCTATGTGAAAGTGTGTGAATGGGGTACACAGCTGTTGAAATATTTACAGGGCGAAATGCAGTGCTTACAAGTGAGTGGATGCATTATTTGTGTGTGTGTGGGAGTGATGCAGTGAAAGAGATAAAAGTAGGCATAGGAGAGAGTAAAAAGAGGGTCCTGAAGAGGAAATACATTTTATTAAACATGCAGATGGAGGGTTTCAGAAATATATGGATAAAAACAGCATAATGTCTAACTGAAAGACTGCAGAAGAAAGTGGTGTAAAGAAAAGAATAGGAATAATTGAGACACTCCAAAGTCCGCTCTCCTTCGAAAGCCCTTAGAAAGATTTTAATTCATAGACTGCTTAAAATGTTGAAATGATTTGTATGAATCTATATGTATATATATATCTGAAGAGGCTACCGCCGAAACGCGTCATGCCAGAGAATTCAAATAAATGATTCCTTGAAGCCCTGCCGTGTCCCCTTGTCTTTTTCGAAGGAGGAGGATATTTTTTATATATATATATATATATATATATATATATATATATATATATATATATATATATATATATATATATATATATATATATATATATATATATATATATATATGTATATATATATATTCACTGAAGAAACAAAGGTGTAAGGGACGTTATATCTAGGTAAAATGTCAGCTAAAATATACTGTTGAGAACTAACAATACCACTGAGATTCACCAGTTATAGTTATCGCAAGCATCTATAACTTGTGTCCTAAAGTAACTGACCTAAGGTAACCATGGTGCTGCACAGGAACCGGCCACAAGTTTTTAACAATTATTTATTTTTATCTATGGACTGCCCCACTGCTGGTTGCACTCAGTAACCTGCTCCAGGACCTCAACATGATTCAAGCAGGCAATAGACCAACACACAACAAAGGTGTCACACTGGGCCTCACCATCGCTAAACCAGGATCAGTAAACATTCTCAACATCACCCCAACAGACTGATCAGACCACCATCAAATTATTTTCCAAATATCTGCACAAAAAAACAAAATCAAGGGTCAAACAAGAAGGGAAAAAACATGAATGATGGATTACAGCCAGGTAAACAAAACAGAATTGGTGGGTCAAACCACTTTGGCGCCTCGGACGGACCAAACATTGGTTGAAGATCTGATGCACATCTACAACAGCAGTATGACCGACATAGTTCAGAAGGCTGCTACATTACGTCTAAAAAAACAAAAGGAACAAGCATTGGCATAGCCATTTGGCCTCACCTTTGGGACCTCGTAAATGTTTAGCCATGCACCTTTAAAGTCATTTCTGATTAAGCACTGATTCACAACTCGTCTTTCCAACAGAACGCGGGAGGAAAGGTATAGCGAAGCCTTTATCAAAAACAACACAATTTTAAAATATCCAAGGGCATGGAATGTTTTTCAGAAAATAAAGCTTTGGCTATGAAAATAAACATGTTATAATTATGAATTTGATGTTTGCCCTCGTGGGCTGTTGGACACTCATTACGTATAAGAAGTAAAGGGATTAGTATGTCTTGTTTACATTCTTAATTTCAATGGAGAGGATAGTGTTCATAGTGGACCGAAAGAGCAGGCCTTAGGCATCATATCAATGAAGGGGTGGGAGGAGGATGATGAGCAACAACACCGGAACGCATGAAATGGAAGAAGGAAGTTTAAGCAAGGGTGCAGAGACAGAATATCGGATCATAAATATCGACTTGCACAAATATCGAGTTGCAAATATCGTGGGTCAGAAATATCAACATACAGATTCTTGTGGTCAAGAATATCGATTTTAGTTAAGTAATATCGATGTTAAAAATATCAAAGTGTTTAATATCGTTTGCTAAAATATAGTTGTTAAAAATATCGTTTGTTTATTAATGTTATGTATTTAACTATTTATTTCATATGTATGTGTTGTATGTTTTTGTATAAGAATTGTTTTTTTTTTAATATATGTGTTTCATTTTTAGTAGTTATTAATTTTCTTTTAATTGGAATTTTGCGTTTTTAGTTCCGTAGCGGGTTGTGGGTTTATAGGGGAATAGGGTGGGAAGTAATTTAATTATATTTAATGTATTGATTATTTTTTATTTATTAATATTTGTTTAATTGAGTTGTTATAGTGTTAAATGTGTAAAGTAATTTATTATTAATTAATTAATAATTGGTTGTTAATTAATTTAAATTAATTAATTATGGTAATTGTGTAATTAATTTTAGGTGTGTGTTGTGGTGTTTATAGGTGTTTAGGGTGGGAAGTAATTTTTAATTGATAAATTAATAATTGACAATTAATTTTAATTAATTAATTGGTAAATAATTGTGGTAATTGTGTAATTATTTTAGGTGTGTGTTGTGGTGTTTATAGGTGTTAAGGGTGGAAGTAATTTATTTTTAATTGATAAATTAATAATTGATGTTAATTAATTTTAATTACACAATATGGTAATTGTGTAATTAATTTTAGGTGTTTGATTTGGTGTTTATAAGAGTAAAGGGTGGGAAGTAATTTGTATTTAATTCATTAATATATAGTTGTTAATTAATGTTAATTATTTGATATGTATTTTCGGTAATTGTTGAATTTTTTGTCTGTTGTTTTTACTTATAAAGGGGTAAAGGGTGGGTATTAAATACAAATTCAAATTCAAAGTAACTTTATTCGGTTTCAAAAGAAGACCATTAAAGTTCATAAAATCAGCATAACAAATTATTATTCCAGTGATCTATTAAATACATTTTAATTACTTTATTATTAGTTGTTAATACTAATAGTTTTTAATTTATAGATAAGTTTTAATTGTGTTTTAATATTTTAGAGTTTAATTTAGGTGTGTGTTGTGGATATCATAGTGTAAAAGTGTCTGTAGTCAATTAATGTTCATTAGGGGCCTATTACGATGGCGGTCGGAAAACCTCCCCGACCGCCATGGTAGCGGGAAAAGACCGCCCGCATGGACCGCGACATCACCGTTGGTCGAATTACGATGACCCGCGGTCGAAATCCAACCGCGGCGGTCTGATCGCAGGCCTTAACATTGCGGCGGTTGCTGCTGCCCGCAGCACCGCCGCGATGCCGAAAGGAGCATCTCCTGCATTTCCCTGCACTGCGTAGCAGGCACTGCATAGTGCCTGCCACCTGGTACAGGGAAATGTAGGGGGGGACCATGGGTACCCCCGCAGTGCACCCACACCCCTCCAACACATTGGGGGCCTGCAACGGGCCCCCGGAAGACAATCTCCGCATGCCTTTCCATGGCGGTTTGACCATAATCCTGCCGGCGGAGCCTGCTCTGCACCGCCACCATTATCCCGGTCCTGCTCCGTCCGCCAGGCAGGAGTGCGGATGGCAACCGGCGGAAAAGCGGCGGTCGGAATTTCCCACCGCCGCGGTCACCACCGCCATCCTAATTTGACCAGCGGTTTTCTTGGTTGCGATCGCGGGTGGATGTCCTTCGCCGGTCCGGCGGGCGCCTGCCCGGCGGTGGACATGCGACCGCCATCGTAATAGACGCCTTAGTTTTTTTTTTATTAATAACATTATTTAAATTCATTATTAATTATGTTAATTTTGGAAAAAATGTAATTAGAAATGTTGAAGTGTTTTGTTATTGGTGTGGTGTTATAGGGTAGGAAATACAATAAATACATTTATGTATTAATTATGTATTTGTTTGTAAATATTTTCTAGTTTATAAAAATTATATTTTATAAATGTATGTATTATTTTATATTATATGTTATTTGTAGGCTTTTTATATGTAATTCATATTATAATATTTTTAATGTTTATATATTTAATATATTTGATTTTTCATTTCTAAATATTTATTTTTTTAATGATATTTTAATAATTGTTTATGTTTTTTATTTTTGTTTTAACTGTTTAAGTTTCAATAGTAATTTTTGTCTCTTCGCTATCCAACACTCTCCCTACTGTTGCACTCACTGGAGTGGGAATAGTAATTGTTACCCCTCTGCTATCCAACACTTTCCCTACTGTTGCACTCACTGAAGTGGGAATAGTAATTTTTACCCCTCTGCTATCCAACAGTTATTCTACTGTTGCATTCCGTGGAGTGGGAATAGTAATTTTTACCCCTCCGCTTTCCAACACTTTCCCTACTGTTGCATTCTTCGGAGGGGGAATAGTAATTTTTTCCCCTCCGCTATTCAACACTTTCCCTACTGTTGCTCTCACTGGAGTGGGAATAGTAATTCTTACCCCTCCGCTAGGCAACACTTTCCCTACTGTTGCACTGTTTGGAGTGGGAATAGTAATTTTTACCCCTCCGCTATCCAACACTTTCCCTACTGTTGCACTCTTTGGAGTGGGAATAGTAATTTATACTCCTCCGCTATCCAATATTTTCCCTACTGTTGCATTCTTTGGAGTGGGAATAGTAATTTTTTCCTCTCCGCTATTCAACACTTTCCCTACTGTTGCTCTCACTGGAGTGGGAATAGTAATTTTTACCCCTCCGCTATCCAACATTTTCCCTACTGTTTGGAGTGGGAATAGTAATTTTTACCCCTCCGCTATCCAACACTTTCCCTACTGTTGCACTATTTGTAGTGGGAATAGTAATTTTTACTCCTCCGCTATCCAATACTTTTCCTACTGCTGCATTCTTTGGAGTGGGATTAGTAATTTTTTCCCCTACGCTATCCAACACTTTCCTTACTGTTGCTCTCACTGGAGTGGGAATAGCAATTTTTACCCCTCCGCTATCCAACACTTTCCCTACTGTTGCTCTCACTGGAGTGGGTATAGAAATTTTTACCTCACCGCTATCCAACACTTTCCCTACTGTTGCATTCTCTGGAGTGAGAACAGTAATTTTTTTCCCTTCCGCTATCCAACACTTTCCTTACTGTTGCTCTCACTGGAGTGGGAATAGTAATTTTTACCCCTCTGCTATCCAACACTTTCCCTACTGTTGCACTGTTTGGAGTGGGAATAGTAAATTTTACCCTCCGCTATCCAACACTTTCCCTACTGTTGCACTCTTTGGAGTGGGAATAGTAATTTTTACTCCTCCGCTATCCATTACTTTCCCTACTGTTGCATTCTTTCGAGTGGGAATAGTAATTTTTTCCCCTCCGCTATCCAAAACTTTCCCTACTGTTGCGGTCACTGGAGTGGGAATGGTAATTATTACCCCTCCGCTGTCCAACACTTTCCCTACTGTTGCACTGATTGTATTGGGAAATGTAAGTTTATATATTGTCTAATAGTTTATTGTTTTAAATTATTGTAGAATGTTTTTTTTATATTTTAAATTATTGATATATATATATATATATATATATATATATATATATATAATTTGTATATAATTTTAGAGTTTTAAAATAAATTGATAATAGTTTAATTATTTTAAAGTAAATATATATATGTATAAATTATTATGTTTGTGTGTTTATTTTTTTATGAAGTTTATTTGTTATATTTTGTTAAAATATATATTACATTTAATTTATTTTGTAAAAATTAATATTATTTAATAAATCATATATATATATATATATATATATATATATATATATATATATATATATATATATATATATATATATATATAATTTTATATATATTTAAATCGATATTTTTATTTCAAATTTTTGTACTTACCTGTGTAGGTATGGGAGTCGATATTTTTGTATTCTATATTTTTTTTCTTCGATATTTTCAACATCGATGTTTTTGTCATCGATATTCTATCAGTGAACCTTAAGCAACATCGGAACATGGGAGGGTGATGGCGAGAGAAGGGCAAGCAAGAAGAACGGAAGGCGATATGGGGCATTTAAATAAACAACGTTGAAAGTGTGCACACAACCCCCCCCTCCCAAAAAGTTAAACTAAGGAAATGATCAGCTCCATAAACTCATTTGTTGTGATTGCTTGCACGAAGTTGAGAGAATACGTGACTAACACAACAATGAATGTTTTGCCTTTCCTAAGATACAACAGAAGTTTCTGTTACAAGGCCTGTTGTTGGCACAGCAAAGTCATTTGTGCAGTAGCACTGATTAACAACTCGCCTTTACAACGGAACGCAGGAAGACAAAACTAGAGGTAAAATGCACAGCATACTACCACTCCTGTTGAGCCAGCACCGTTTTTATGCACTCCCAGGCCAGGTGCACAGAGAGGCTGCATGCAGCACTATGTTTTGTTATAAGCTGCAAGCGGATGTGCCCACTGTACTGCAGTGAACATACTATCTGTCTGCTGCGCAGAGCGCCTACTTCACCTATTGTTTAACCCACTGATGCACGGGCTCCATGTTTTATTAATACTCATTATGTCAGGAATGGTCTGTGCGCCCCAGTGCACACAGCAGCAAGTGCTGTGGCTTCCATCTGCAAAGGACAGCAGCGCTCCACCTCTGCGGTAAAGTTTAACCATTTAATATGGTAGGCGAGCAACAATTGGTTACGTATGGTTAGGGGAATTTGTGGCATGCAGTATTTTCTCCATCTAAAGCACTGGAATGCCTAATGAGCTCCACAGAAACCTGTTTGAACAGGGAGAGGATGTGGAATAACGATGAGAGCTGCCGACCATGGAACTGGGGAACCCGGTTCGAGTCTCGGTGTTGGTTCAACATCCTGTGAATCTGGGCAAATCACTGTGCCCACAAAAACTGAATATGTCCTTGTATAATGTAAGTGGTGCTTATGTAAAGTCAGTAGTTAAATCAAAGAGATCCACCATAAAGGGGGGTTATTCATAAAAGGTCTGACTGTGTTAGGGAAGTGTGTTTCTCATCCTGGAGTGGATGCACACAGTGTTTGCTTAAATACCCCTCACACACCAAAAGGGCCCTTGGTGTCATGCTTCATCATAGGGGTCTTCCCGCCCCACTGCGGGACGGGCGTGCTACGACCTACGACTACTGCGGGAGCACTGTTCTAACAATACTATGTGTAGTGATGGGGTAGTGAGAGGAAGGGTCTGGAGTGAATAAAGGTAGGTGAATTAAAAAGGACCTGGCCTCATGGACTTAAAAAAACTTTAATAGGTCGTTGAGGCTGGACCAGTTAAAAGGTGATGCGGAGATGTCCTGCCTATAATGTGCGGATACTCCTATAAAGTCAACATGTTTCGAAGCAAAGGCTTCTTCATCAGGACTGAAAGATCCCCTCAGTACTCACTATGTTGATAAAGCCAAGTAGGTGTGCTATATACAAAAGTGAAAAATATAGGAAAAATGCAGGAATTTCATGCACTTAATACGATACCTAATAGTACCTCTAATATGTTAATCTGAAAGAGAAAGTACAATTAATAGCGCTTTCCCATGCGCAAACACGCGAAACCTGTGAAAGGAGAATAGATAAAAAATAAAGTAAAATTTCCACATGGTGACTGTAGTGTATTCTTAGTGCTAATAATATCGTGGTCTATTTGTGCAATGACCTGTGGAAAAAAGGAGACAAACGAGACACACACGGAACAGAAATCACACACTCTATTTTTGTGACTAGAGTAATTGTCAAAAGGTTTGTATGTACATAATGTCTTCAAACATTGGTCAATACATACTATGTAATGTAGGAGATAATGCTCCATGAGCCTCTGTAACAGGTAGGGAAGGGTGTCGCCCACGCAATTCTGTTAAATAAAGTTGGAAAAAGGTTTTGGTAATTGCTGGCGGATGTCCGAAGCCTGCAACACAAGGGTTTCCTTAACGGCTATGCCGTACTTACGTCTCGGTCGACACTGCCTCGCTCCAAATGAC
>CAWUFW010031692.1:0-15120 GCA_963921515.1 Calotriton arnoldi | reverse complement strand
AGAAGCTTCCGAGCAGGAGGAAAAGTCTGAAAAAATGGCAATTCTGTTCTCTGTGAGGCTTTATAAAACGGGTATTCAACATGAGGCACGATCCAATTGACATTTTGAATCATTTTTTGTACAGTGCACTTATTCTATTTTCTGATGAAATATGATGATCCCTAACCTGTCGAACTTTCCCCAGATGGTTAGTAATGGTGATTTTTTAGTCTTTAATCTTTTGACTGTAAATGACTTTTGGATGTGAATTATCACTTTTGGAACTAAAATAAGTTTGCTTAGAGTCATTTTCCTGCCTGAAATTGGTCAAAATAGAAGCTTCTGAGTAGGAGGAAAAGTTTGTAAAAATGGCAATTTTGGTCACTGTGAGGCTTTAAAAAGTGGTTATTCAACATGAGGCACGATCCAATTTACATTTTGAATCATTTTTTGTACAGTCCAAAAAATCAATTTTCTAATGAAAAACGATGACCCTAGAGACCTGTCGAACTTTCTCCAGATGGTCACTAATGGTGAATTTTTAATGTTTAATCTTTTGACTGTAAATGACTGTTGCATGTGAATTATCACTTTTGGAACTAAAATAAGTGTGTTTACAGTCATTTTCCTGCCTGAAATTAGTCAAAATGGAATCTTCTGAGTAGGAGAAAAAGTCTGTAAAAATGGCAGTTCTGGTCCCTGTGAGGCTTTAAAAAGTGGGTGTCAACATGAGGCACGATCCAATTGATATTTTCAATAATGTTTTGTAAAGTCCAACATATCAATTTTCTGATAAAAAACAATGACCTGGACCTGTTGAACTTTCTCCAGATGGTCACTAATGGTAAATTTTTAATCTTTAATCTTTTGACTGTAAAGGACTATTGCATGTGAATTATCACTTTTGGAACTAAAACAGGTGTGTTTAGAGTCATTTTCCTGCCTGAAATTGGTCTTAATAGAAGCTTTTGAGTAGGAGGAAAAGTCTGTTAAAATGGCAATTTTGGTCCCTGTGAGGCTTTAAAAAGTGGGTGTCAACATGACGAAAAATACAATTAACAATTTGAATCATTTTTTTTACAGTCCAAAATATCAATTTTCTGATGAAAAATGATGACCCTGAACCTGTCGAACTTTCTCCAGATGGTCACTAATGGTGATTTTTTAATCTTTAATCTTTTGAATGTAAATGACTGTTGGATGTGAATTATTACTTTTGGAACTAAAATAAGTGTGTTTAGAGTCATTTTCCTGCCTGAAATTGGTCAAAATAGAAGCTTCTGAGTAGGAGGAAAAGTCTGTAAAAATGGCAATTTTGGTCCCTGTGAGGCTTTAAAAGTGGGTGTCAACATGAGGCACGATCCAATTAACAATTTGAATCATTTTTTTACAGTCCAAAATATCAATTTTCTGATGAAAAACGATGACCCCGGACCTGTTGAACTTTTTCCACATGGTCACTAATGGTGAATTTTTAATGTTTAATCTTTTGACTGTAAATGACTGTTGCATGTGAATTATCACTTTTGGAACTAAAATAAGTGTGTTTACAGTCATTTTCCTGCCTGAAATTGGTCAAAATGGAATCTTCTGAGTAGGAGGAAAAGTCTGTTAAAATTGAAATTTTGGTCCCTGTGAGGCTTTAAAAAGTGGGTGTCAACATGAGGCAAGATCCAATTAACAATTTGAATCATTTTTTTACAGTCCAAAATATCAATTTTCTGATGAAAAATGAGGACCCTGGAACTGTCGAACTTTCTCCAGATGGTCACTAATGGTGATTTTTTAATCTTTATTCTTTTGAATGTAAATGACTCTTGGATGTAAATTATTACTTTTGGAACTAAAATAAGTGTGTTTAGAGTCATTTTCCTGCCTGAAATTGGTCAAAATAAAAGCTTCTGAGTAGGAGGAAAAGTCTGTAACAACGGCAATTTTGGTCACTGTGAGGGTTTAAAAATTGGTTATTCAACATGAGGCACGATCCAATTGACATTTTGAATCATTTTTTGTACAGTCGAAAAAAATCAATTTTCTGATGAAAAGCGATGACACTGGACCTGTAGCACTTTCTCTAGATGGTCACTAATGGTGAATTTTTAATGTTTAATCTTTTGACTGTAAAGGACTGTTGCATGTGAATTATCACTTTTGGAACTAAAACAGGTGTGTTTAGAGTCATTTTCCTGCCCAAAATAGGTCAAAATAGTATTTTCTGAGTAGGAGGAAAAGTCTGTAAAAATGGCAATTTTGGTCACTGTGAGGCTTTAAAAAGTGATTATTCAACATGAGGTACGATCCAATTGACATTTTAAATCATTTTTGTATAGTCCAAAAAAATCAGTTTTCTGATGGAAAATGATGACTCCAGACCTGTCGAACTATCCCCAGATGGTCAATAATGGTGAATTTTTTATCTTTAATCTTTTGACTGTAAATGAAGTTGCATGTTAATTATAACTTTTGGAACTAAAATAAGTGTATTTTAGAGTAATTTTCTTGGCTGAAATTGGTCAAAATAGAAGCTTCTGAGTAGGAGGAAAAGTCTGTAAAAACGGCAATTTTGGTCAGTGTGAGGCTTTAAAGAGTGTTTATTCAACATGAGGCACGATCCAATTGACATTTTGAATCATTTTTTGTACAGTCCAAAAATCAAATTTCTGATAAAAAAGATGACCCCGGACCTGTCGAACTTTCCCCAGATGGTCAGTAATGGTGATTTTTTAATGTATAATCTTTTGACTGTAAATGACTGTTGCATGTGAATTATTAGTACTTCAACTAAAAAAAGTGTTTTTAAGAGTCATTTTCCTGCCTGAAATTGGTCAAAATAGAAGCTTCTTAATAGGAAGAAAAGTCTGTAAAAATGGCAATTTTGGTCACTGTGAGCCTTTAAAAAGTGGTTATTCAACATGAGGCAGGATCAATTGACATTTTGAATCATTTTTTGTACAGTGCAAAAAATCCATTTTCTGATGAAAAATGATGATCCTGGACCTGTCGAACTTTCCCCAGATTGTCAGTAATGGTGATTTTATTGGTCTTTAATCTGTTGAATGTAAATGACTGTTGGATGTGAATTATTACTTTTTCACCTAAAATAAGTGTGTTTGGAGTCATTTTCCTGCCTGAAATTGGTCAAAATAGAAGCTTCTGAGTAGTAGGAAAGTCTGTAAAAACGTCAATTTTGGTCACTGTGAGGCTTACAAAGTTATTATTGAACATGAGGCACGATCCAATTGACATTTTGAAGCATTTTTGTACAGTCCAAAAATCAATTTTCTGATGAAAAACGATGACCCCGGTCCTGTTGAACTTTCTCCAGATGGTCACTAATGGTAAATTTTTAATCTTTAATCTTTTGACTGTAAAGTACTATTGCATGTGAATTATCACTTTTGGAACTAAAATATGTGTATTTAGAGTCATTTTCCTGCCTGAAATTGGTTAAAATAGAAGCTTCCGAGCAGGAGGAAAAGTCTGAAAAAATGGCAATTCTGTTCTCTGTGAGGCTTTATAAAGCGGGTATTCAACATGAGGCACGATCCAATTGACATTTTGAATCATTTTTTGTACAGTGCACTTATTCTATTTTCTGATGAAATATGATGATCCCTAACCTGTCGAACTTTCCCCAGATGGTTAGTAATGGTGATTTTTAGTCTTTAATCTTTTGACTGTAAATGACTTTTGGATGTGAATTATCACTTTTGGAACTAAAATAAGTTTGCTTAGAGTCATTTTCCTGCCTGAAATTTGTCAAAATAGTATCTTCTGAGTAGGAGGAAAAGTCTGTAAAAATGGCAGTTCTGGTCCCTGTGAGGCTTTAAAAAGTGGGTGTCAACATGAGACAAGATCCAATTAACAATTTGAATCATTTTTTACAGTCCAAAATATCAATTTTCTGATGAAAAACAATGACCTTGGACCTGTCGCACTTTCTCCAGAAGGTCACTAATGGTGATTTTTAATCTTTAGTCTTTTGAATGTAAATGACTGTTGGATGTGAATTATTACTTTTGGAACTAAAATAAGTGTGTTTAGAGTCATTTTCCTGCCTGAAATTGGTAAAAATAAAAGCTTCTGAGTAGGAGGAAAAGTCTGTAAAAATGGCAATTTTGGTCACTGTGAGGCTTTAAAAGTGCTTATTCAACATGAGGCACGATCCAATTTACATTTTGAATCATTTTTGTACAGTCCAAAAATCAATTTTCTAATGAAAAACGATGACCCTAGAGACCTGTCGAACTTTCTCCAGATGGTCACTAATGGTGAATTTTTAATGTTTAATCTTTTGAGTGTAAATGACTGTTGCATGTGAATTATCACTTTTGGAACTAAAATAAGTGTGTTTAGAGTCATTTTCCTGCCTGAAATTGGTCAAAATAGAAGCTTCTGAGTAGGAGGAAAGGTTTGAAAAATGGCAATTTTGGTCACTGTGAGGCTTTAAAACGTGGTTATTCAACATGAGGCACGATCCAATTGATATTTTGAATCATTTTTGTACAGTCCAAAAATCAATTTTCTGATGAAAAACGATGACCCTAGAGACCTGTCGAACTTTCTCCAGATGGTCACTAATGGTGAATTTTTAATGTTTAATCGTTTGACTGTAAATGACTGTTGCATGTGAATTATCACTTTTGGAACTAAAATAAGTGTGTTTACAGTCATTTTCCTGCCTGAAATTAGTCAAAATGGAATCTTCTGAGTAGGAGAAAAAGTCTGTAAAAATGGCAGTTCTGGTCCCTGTGAGGCTTTAAAAAGTGGGTGTCAACATGAGGCACGATCCAATTGATATTTTCAATAATGTTTTGTAAAGTCCAACATATCAATTTTCTGATAAAAAACAATGACCTGGACCTGTTGAACTTTCTCCAGATGGTCACTAATGGTAAATTTTTAAGCTTTAATCTTTTGACTGTAAAGGACTATTGCATGTGAATTATCACTTTTGGAACTAAAACAGGTGTGTTTAGAGTCATTTTCCTGCCTGAAATTGGTCTTAATAGAAGCTTTTGAGTAGGAGGAAAAGTCTGTTAAAATGGCAATTTTGGTCCCTGTGAGGCTTTAAAAAGTGGGTGTCAACATGACGAAAAATACAATTAACAATTTGAATCATTTTTTTACAGTCCAAAATATCAATTTTCTGATGAAAAATGATGACCCTGAACCTGTCGAACTTTCTCCAGATGGTCACTAATGGTGATTTTTAATCTTTAATCTTTTGAATGTAAATGACTGTTGGATGTGAATTATTACTTTTGGAACTAAAATAAGTGTGTTTAGAGTCATTTTCCTGCCTGAAATTGGTCAAAATAGAAGCTTCTGAGTAGGAGGAAAAGTCTGTAAAAATGGCAATTTTGGTCCCTGTGAGGCTTTAAAAAGTGGGTGTCAACATGAGGCACG
Organism: Calotriton arnoldi; assembly: GCA_963921515.1. Lineage (NCBI taxonomy): Eukaryota > Metazoa > Chordata > Amphibia > Caudata > Salamandridae > Calotriton > Calotriton arnoldi. Next base: position 9,732 of record CAWUFW010031692.1, on the reverse strand, counting down.
ATCCAATTAACAATTTGAATCATTTTTTTACAGTCCAAAATATCAATTTTCTGATGAAAAACGATGACGCCGGACCTGTTGAACTTTTTCCACATGGTCCCTAATGGTGAATTTTTAATGTTTAATCTTTTGACTGTAAATGACTGTTGCATGTGAATTATCACTTTTGGAACTAAAATAAGTGTGTTTACAGTCATTTTCCTGCCTGAAATTGGTCAAAATGGAATCTTCTGAGTAGGAGGAAAAGTCTGTTAAAATGGAAATTTTGGTCCCTGTGAGGCTTTAAAAAGTGGGTGTCAACATGAGGCAAGATCCAATTAACAATTTGAATCATTTTTTTACAGTCCAAAATATCAATTTTCTGATGAAAAATGAGGACCCTGGAACTGTCGAACTTTCTCCAGATGGTCACTAATGGTGATTTTTAATCTTTATTCTTTTGAATGTAAATGACTCTTGGATGTAAATTATTACTTTTGGAACTAAAATAAGTGTGTTTAGAGTCATTTTCCTGCCTGAAATTGGTCAAAATAAAAGTTTCTTAGTAGGAGGAAAAGTCTGTAAAAATGGCAATTTTGCTCACTATGAGGCTTCAAAAAGTGGGTGTCAACATGAGGCACGATCCAATTGACATTTTCAATACTTTTTTGTAAAGTCCAACATATCAATTTTCTGATAAAAAACAATGACCTGGACCTGTCGAACTTTCTCCAGATGGCCACTAATGGTAAATTTTTAATCTTTAATCTTTTGACTGTAAAAGACTGTTGCATGTGAATTATCACATTTGGAACTAAAATAAGTGTGTTTAGAGTCATTTTCCTGCCTGAAATTGGTCAAAATAGAAGCTTCTGAGTAGGAGGAAAAGTGTGTTAAAATGGCAATTTTGTTCCCTGTGAGGCTTCAAAAAGTGAGTGTCAACATGAGGCACGATCCAATTGACATTTTGAATCATTTTTTGTACAGTCCAAAATATCAATTTTCTCATGAAAAACAATGACCCTGGACCTGTCGAACTTTCTCCAGATGGTCACTAATGGTGAGTTTGTAATCTTTATTCTTTTGACTGTAAATGACTGTTGCATGTGAATTATCACAATTGGAACTAAAATAAGTGTATTTAGAGTAATTTTCCTGGCTGAAAATGGTCAAAATAGAAGCTTCTGAGTAGGAGGAAAGTCTGTAAAAACGGCAATTTTGGTCACTGTGAGGCTTTAAAAAGTGGTTATTCAACATGAGGTATGATCCAATTGACACTTTGAATCATTTTTTGTAATGTCGAAAAAAATCAATTTTCTGATGAAAAACGATGACCCCGGACCTGTCGCACTATCTCTAGATGGTCACTAATGGTGAATTTTTAATGTTTAATCCTTTGACTATAAAGGACTGTTGCATGTGAATTATCTCTTTTTGTAACTAAAATAAGTGTGTTTAGAGTCATTTTCCTGCCCAAAATAGGTCAAAATAGAAGCTTCTGAGTAGGAGGGAAAGTCTGTAAAAATGGCAATTGTGGTCACTTTGAGGCTTTAAAAACTGGTTATTCAACATGAGGCACGATCCAATTGACATTTTGAATCATTTTTTGTACAGTCCAAAAAATCAATTTTCTGATGAAAAACAATGACCCCGGACCTGTCAAACTTTCTCCAGATGGTCACTAATGGTGAGTTTGTAATCTTTATTCTTTTGACTGTAAATGACTGTTGCATGTGAATTATCACTATTGGAACTAAAATAAGTGTATTTAGAGTAATTTTCCTGGCTGAAAATGGTCAAAATAGAAGCTTCTGAGTAGGAAGAAAAGTCTTTAAAATGGCAATTTTGGTCACTGTGAGGCCTTAAAAAGTGGTTATTCAACATGAGGCACGATCCAATTGACAATTTGAATCATTTTTTGTACAGTTCAAAAAATCAATTTTCTGATGAAAAACGATGACCCCGGACCTGTGGAACTTTCTCCAGATGGTCACTAATGGTAAATTTTTAATGTTTATTCTTTTGACTGTAAATGACTGTTGCATGTGAATTATCACTTTTGGAACTAAAATAAGTGTGTTTAGAGTCATTTTCCTGCCCTGAAATTGGTCAAAATAGAAGCTTCTGAGTAGGAGATAAAGTCTGTAAAAATGGCAATTTTGGTCACTGTGAGGCTTTATAAAATGGGTATTCAACATGAGGCACGATCCAATTGACATTTTGAATCATTTGTTGTACAGTCCAAAAAATCAATATTCTGATGAAAAACGATGACCCAGGACCTGTCGAACTTTCCCCAGATGGTTAGTAATGGTGATTTTTAATGTCTAATCTTTTGACTGTAAATGACTGTTAGATGTGAATTATTAGTTTTTCAACTAAAAAACAGTTTTTAGAGTAATTTTCATGGCTGAAATTGGTCAAAATAGAAGTTTATGAGTAGGAGGAAAAGTCTGTAAAAAAAGCAATTTTGGTCACTGTGAGGCTTTAAAAAGTGGTTATTCAACATGAGGCAAGATCCAATTGACATTTTGAATCATTTTTTGCACAGTCCAAAAAATCAATTTTCTGATGAAAAACGGTGACCAAGGACCTGTCGAACTTTCCCCAGATGATTAGTAATGGTGATTTTTTTAATGTTTAATCTTTTTTATGTAAATGACTGTTGCATGTGAATTATCACTTTTGGAACTAAAATAAGTGTGTTTATAGTAATTTTCCTGCCTGAAATTGGTCAAATAGAAGCTTCTGAGTAGGAGGGAAAGTCTGTAAAAATGGCAATTTTGGTCACTGTGAGGCTTTAAAAAGTTGTTATTCGACATGAGGCATGATCCAAATGACATTTTGAATCATTTTTGAAAAGTCCAAAAAATCAATTTTCAGATGAAAAATGGTGACCCAGGACCTGTCGAACTTTCTCCAGATGGTCACTAATGTTAAATTTTTAATGTTTAATCTTTTGACTGCAAATGACTCTTGCATGTCAATTATCACTTTTGGACCTAAAAAATAAGTGTGTTGAGAGTCATTTTCCTGCCAGAAATCGGTCAAAATAGAAGCTCCTGAGTAGGAGGAAAAGTCTGTAAAAATGACAATTTTGGTCACTGTGAGGCTTTAAAAAGTGGTTATTCAACATGAGGCACGATCCAATTGACATTTTGAATAATTTTTTGTACAGTCCAAAAAATACATTTTCTGATGAAAAACGATGACCTCGGACCTGTCGTAATTTCCCCAGATGGTCAGTAATGGTGATTTTTAATCTTTAATCTTTCGAATGTAAATGACTGTTGGATGTGAATTATTACTTTTGGAACTAAAATAAGTGTGTTTAGAGTCATTTTCCTGCCTGAAATTGGTCAAAATAGAAGCTTATGAGTAGGAGGAAAAGTCTGTAAAAAAAGCAATTTTGGTCACTGTGAGGCTTTAAAAAGTGGTTATTCAACATGAGGCAAGATCCAATTGACATTTTGAATCATTTTTTGCACAGTCCAAAAATCAATTTTCTGATGAAAAACGGTGACCAAGGACCTGTCGAACTTTCCCCAGATGATTAGTAATGGTGATTTTTTTAATGTTTAATCTTTTTAATGTAAATGACTGTTGCATGTGAATTATCACTTTTGGAACTAAAATAAGTGTGTTTAGAGTAATTTTCCTACCTGAAATTAGTCCAAAAAAAACTTCTGAGTAGGAGGAAAGTCTGTAAAAATGGCAATTTTGGTCACTGTGAGGCTTTAAAAGTTGTTATTCGACATGAGGCATGATCGAAATGACATTTTGAATCATTTTTTGAAAAGTCCAAAAATCAATTTTCAGATGAAAAATGGTGACCCAGGACCTGTCGAACTTTCTCCAGATGGTCACTAATGTTAAATTTTTAATGTTTAATCTTTTGACTGCAAATGACTCTTGCATGTCAATTATCACTTTTGGACCTAAAAAAATAAGTGTGTTGAGAGTCATTTTCCTGCCTGAAATTGGTCAAAATAGAAGCTCCTGAGTTTGAGGAAAAGTCTGTAAAAATGGAAATGTTGGTCACTGTGAGGCTTTAAAAGTGGTTATTCAACATGAGGCACGATCCAATTGACATTTTGAATAATTTTTGTACAGTCCAAAAATACATTTTCTGATGAAAAACGATGACCTCGGACCTGTCGTAATTTCCCCAGATGGTCAGTAATGGTGATTTTTTAATCTTTAATCTTTCGAATGTAAATGACTGTTGGATGTGAATTATTACTTTTGGAACTAAAATAAGTGTGTTTAGAGTCATTTTCCTGCCTGAAATTGGTCAAAATAAAAGTTTCTTAGTAGGAGGAAAAGTCTGTAAAAATGGCAATTTTGCTCACTGTGAGGCTTTAAACAGTGGTTATTCAACATGAGGCACGATCCAATTGATATTTTGAATCATTTTTGTACAGTCCAAAAATCAATTTTCTAATGAAAAACGATGACCCCAGACCTGTTGAACTTTCTCCAGATGGTCACTAATGGTAAATGTTTAATGTTTAATCTTTTGACTGTAAATGACAGCTGCATGTGAATTATCACTTTTGGAACTAAAATAAGTGTGTTTAGATTCATTTTCCTGCCTGAAATTGGTCAAAATATGATCTTCTGAGTAGGAGGAAAAGTCTGTAAAAATGGCAGTTCTGGTCCCAGTGAGGCTTTGAAAAGTGGGTGTCAACATGAGGCACGATCCAATTGATATTTTCAATACTTTTTGTAAAGTCCAATATATCAATTTTCTGATAAAAAAACAATGACCTGGACCTGTCAAACTTTCTCCAGATGGTCACTAATGGTGAATTTTTAATCTTTAATCTTTTGACTGTAAAAGACTGTTGCATGTGAATTATCACTTTTGGAACTTAAATACGTGTGTTTAGAGTCATTTTCCTGCCTGAAATTGGTCAAAATAGAAGCTTTTGAGTAGGAGGAAAAGTCTGCAAAAACAGCAATTTTGGTCCCTGTGAGGCTTTAAAAAGTGGGTGTCAACATGAGGCAAGATCCAATTAACAATTTGAATCATTTTTTTACAGTCCAAAATATCAATTTTCTGATGAAAGACGATGACCCCGGAACTGTTGAACTTTCTCCACATGGTCACTAATGGTGAATTTTTAATGTTTAATCTTTTGACTGTAAATGACTGTTGCATGTGAATTATCACTTTTGGAACTAAAATAAGTGTGTTTACAGTCATTTTCCTGCCTGAAATTGGTCAAAATGGAATCTTTTGAGTAGGAGAAAAGGTCTGTAAAAATGGCAATTTTGGTCACTGTGAGGCTTTACAAAGTTATTATTTAACATGAGGCACGATCCAATTGACATTTTGAACCATTTTTTGTACAGTCCAAAAAATCAATTTTCTAATGAAAAACGATTACCCCGGACCTGTTGAACTTTCTCCAGATGGTCACTAATGGTAAATTTTTAATCTTTAATCTTTTGACTGTAAAGGACTATTGCATGTGAATTATCAGTTTTGGAACTAAAACAGGTGTGTTTAGAGTCATTTTCCTGCCTGAAATTGGTCTTAATAGAAGCTTCTGAGTAGGAGGAAAAGTCTGTTAAAATGGCAATTTTGGTCCCTGTGAGGCTTTAAAAAGTGGGTGTCAACATGAGGCAAGAGCCAATTAACAATTTGAATCATTTTTTGTACAGTCCAAAAAATTAATATTCTGATGAAAAACGATGACCCTGGACCTGTCGAACTTTCGTCAGATGGTCACTAATGGTGATTTTTTAATCTTTAATCTTTTGAATGTAAATCACTGTTGGATGTGAATTATTACTTTTGGAACTAAAATAAGTGTGTTTAGAGTCATATTCCTGCCTGAAATTGGTCAAAATAAAAGCTTCTGAGTAGGAGGAAAAGTCTGTAAAAATGGCAATTTTAGTCACTGTGAGGCTTTAAAAGTGCTTATTCAACATGAGGCACGATCAATTGACATTTTGAATCATTTTTTGTACAGTCGAAAAAAATCAATTTTCTGATGAAAGCGATGACCCCGGACCTGTCGCACTTTCTCTAGATGGTCACTAATAGTGAATTTTTAATGTTTAATCTTTTGACTGTAAAGGACTGTTGCATGTGAATTATCACTTTTGGAACTAAAACAGGTGTGTTTAGAGTCATTTTCCTGCCCAAAATAGGTCAAAATAGTATCTTCTGAGTAGGAGGAAAAGTCTGTAAAAATGGCAGTTCTGGTCCCTGTGAGGCTTTAAAAAGTGGGTGTCAACATGGGGCACGATCCAATATACATTTGGAATAATTTTTGTACAGTCCAAAATATCTTATTTTCTGATGAAAAACGATGACCCTGGACCTGTAGTACTTTCCCCAGATGGTCAGTAATGGTGATTTTTTAATGTTTAATCTTTTGAATGTAAATGACTGTTGGATGTGAATTATTCGTTTTTCAACTAAAATAAGTGTGTTTAGAGTCATTTTCCTGCCTGAAATTGGTCAAAATAGAAGCTTCTGAGTAGGAGGAAAAGTCTGCACAAACGGCAGTTTTGGTCACTGTGAGGCTTTAAACAGTGGTTATTCAACATGAGGCACGATCAATTGATATTTTGAATCATTTTAGTACAGTCCAAAAAATCTAATTTCTGATGAAAAACGATGACCCAGGACCTGTCGAACTTTCCCCAGATGGTCAGTAATGGTGATTTTTAATCTTTAATCTTTCGAATGTAAATGACTGTTGGATGTCAATTATTACTTTTGGAACTAAAATAAGTGTGTTTAGAGTCATTTTCCTGCCTGAAATTGGTCAAAATAAAAGTTTCTTAGTAGGAGGAAAAGTCTGTAAAAATGGCAATTTTGCTCACTGTGAGGCTTTAAACAGTGGTTATTCAACATGAGGCACGATCAATTGATATTTTGAATCATTTTAGTACAGTCCAAAAAAATCAATTTTCTGATGAAAAACGATGACCCCAGACTTGTTGAACTTTTTCCAGATGGTCACTAATGGTGAATTTTTAATGTTTAATCTTTTGACTGTAAAAGACTGTTGGATGTGAATTATCACTTTTGGAACTAAAATAAGTGTGTTTAGAGTCATTTTCCTGCCTGAAATTGGTCAAAATAGTATCTTCTGAGTAGGAGGAAAAGTCTGTAAAAATGGCAGTTCTGGTCCCTGTGAGGCTTTAAAAAGTGGGTGTCAACATGAGGCACGATCCAATTGACATTTTCAATACTTTTTTGTAAAGTCCAACATATCAATTTTCTGATAAAAAACAATGACCTGGACCTGTCGAACATTCTCCAGATGGCCACTAATGGTGAATTTTTAATCTTTAATCTTTTGACTGTAAAAGCCTGTTGCATGTGAATTATCACATTTGGAACTAAAATAAGTGTGTTTAGAGTCATTTTCCTACCTGAAATTGGTCAAAATAGAAGCTTCTGAGTAGGAGGAAAAGTGTGTTAAAATGGCAATTTTGTTCCCTGTGAGGCTTTAAAAAGTGGGTGTCAACATGAGGTATGATCCAATTGACATTTTGAATCATTTTTTGTACAGTCCAACATATCAATTTTCTGATGAAAAACAATGACCTGGACCTGTCGTACTTTCTCTAGATGGTCACTAATGGTGAATTTTTAATGTTTAATCTTTTGACTGTAAAGGACTGTTGCATGTGAATTATCACTTTTTGTAACTAAAATAAGTGTGTTTAGAGTCATTTTCCTGCCCAAAACAGGTCTAAATAGAAGCTTCTGAGTAGGAAGAAAAGTCTGTAAAAATGGCAATTGTGGTCACTTTGAGGCTTTAAAAACTGGTTATTCAACATGAGGCACGATCCAATTGACATTTTGAATCATTTTTTGTACAGTCCAAAATACATTTTCTGATGAAAAACGATGACCTCGGACCTGTCGTAATTTTCCCAGATGGTCAGTAATGGTGATTTTTAATCTTTAATCTTTCAAATGTAAATGACTGTTGGATGTGAATTATTACTTTTGGAACTAAAATAAGTGTGTTTACAGTCATTTTCCTGCCTGAAATTGGTCAAAATAGTATCTTCTGAGTAGGAGGAAAACTCTTTAAAACATTGCAATTTTGCTCATTGTGAGGCTTTAAAAAGTGGTTATTCAACATGAGGCACGATCCAATTGAAATTTTGAATCATTTTTTATACAGTCCAAAAAATCAATATTCTGATGGAAAACGATGACCCTGGACCTGTCGTACTTTCCCCAGATGGTCAGTAATGGTGATTTTTAATGTTTAATCTTTTCACTGTAAATGACTGTTGCATGTGAATTATTAGTTTTTCAACTAAAATAATTGTGTTTGGAGTCGTTTTACCTGCCTGAAATTGGTCAAAATATAAACTTCCGAGTAGGAGAAAAAGCCTGTAAAAACGGCAATTTTGGTCACTGTGAGGCTTTAAAAATTGGTTATTCAACATGAGGCACGATCCAAATGACATTTTGAATCATTTTTTGTACAGTCCAAAAAATCTAGGGGCATATTATCAAGACCGGCGATAAAATTATCGCCGTTTTAGCGACAGCAAACTGCCGCTAAAACAGCGATAATGGGCTTGCTAATATGCGTTATAGAATTCCAATAGAAGCCCAGGTTAGATGTGCAGGACATCTAACCTGGGCTTCTATTAATTCCATAATGCATATTATCAAGCCCATTATCGCCGTTTGTGGCAGTTTCCTGCCGCTAAAATGGCGATAATTTTATCGCCGGTCTTGATAATATGCCCCCAAATTTCTGATGAAAAACGATGACCCAGGACCTGTCGAACTTTCCCCAGATGGTCAGTAATGGTGATTTTTTAATCTTTAATCTTTCGAATGTAAATGACTGTTGGAGGTGAATTATTACTTTTGGAACTAAAATAAGTGTGTTTAGAGTCATTTTCCTGCCTGAAATTGGTCAAAATAAAAGTTTCTTAGTAGGAGGAAAAGTCTGTAAAAATGGCAATTTTGCTCACTGTGAGGCTTTAAACAGTGGTAATTCAACTTGAGGCACAATCCAATTGATATTTTGAATCATTTTTGTACAGTCCAAAAAATCAATTTTCTGATGAAAAACGATGACTCCGGATCTGTTGAACTTTCTCCAGATGGTCACTAATGGTGAATTTTTAATGTTTAATCTTTTGACTGTAAATGACTGTTGCATGTGAATTATCACTTTTGGAACTAAAATAAGTGTGTTTAGAGTCATTTTCCTGCCTGAAATTGGTCAAAATAGTATCTTCTGAGTAGGAGGAAAAGTCTGTAAAAATGGCAGTTCTGGTCACTGTGAGGCTTTAAAAAGTGGGTGTCAACATGAGGCACGATCAATTGATATTTTCAATAATGTTTTGTAAAGTCCAACATATCAATTTTCTGATAAAAAACAATGACCTGGACCTGTCGAACTTTCTCCAGATGGTCACTAATGGTGAATTTTTAATCTTTAATCTTTTGACTGTAAAAGACTGTTGCATGTGAATTATCACTTTTGGAACTAAAATACGTGTGTTTAGAGTCATTTTCCTGTCTGAAATTGGTCAAAATAGAAGCTTTTGAGTAGGAGGAAAAGTCTGTTAAAATGGCAATTTTGGTCCCTGTGAGGCTTTAAAAAGTGGGTGTCAACATGAGGCAAGATCCAATTAACAATTTGAATCATTTTTTGGACAGTCCAAAAAATCAATTTTCTGATGAAAACGATGACCCCGGACCTGTTGAACTTTCTCCAGATGGTCACTAAAGGTACATTTTTAATC
>CAWUFW010031691.1:0-15120 GCA_963921515.1 Calotriton arnoldi | reverse complement strand
GTAGGAAGGTGGAATCTGACTATATGGTTGCCCCCACTTTTTTTATGGTGTTTTGCTGGTTTATGACTTAGTTGGACTGGGATCCTGCTATTCAGGGCCCCAGTCTATCTGCTTTCTCTGTAAAATGGATTCCATGTGCCTTAGGCACATCTCTGATTGGGATCTGGAGTGCCCTTATAAGTCCCTAGTATATGGTATACTATGTACCAAGGGCATAGGTACCTCAGAGGCCTGCCAGGGGCTGCAGCATGTATTATGCCACCCCTGGAAGGCCATCCAAACTGACACCACAGGTCTGCTACTGCAGCCTGGGTAAGGTGGTGCATGCACTCTTACTGTGATATAGGTTACCTATATCACGAAATACATACACACCTAGAAACCTATAAGTCACTCCTAAGGCAGGCCTTATCAATCCTAAAGGCAGAGTGCATGGTTCCTATGTGAGAGGGTGCCCCTGCATGAGCAGGGCCCCTCTGCAGCGTTCGGAGACCATCTCTGATGCTGTTTGTAGTGCAGCCTGACCATATACTCTTAAGCGCATTATATCCTCGCGGTAAAATGCTAACTTTGGAATGGCTGCACCTAAACATGTCGTGTTTGGTGTCAAACATCTTGGAATACTACCCCCCGCCAATCCTGGCGGCGGGGGTAGCATTCCACCCTTCTAGAGGGAAAGACATGTTAACTCTGGCTTACCCGGTAACTTCTTTCTGAAGCCCTGGCATCACAAAATGGATGCTGCTGCCACAGACACAAGTCTGGCCTCCTGCTGCTGGACGAAACTCCGGCAGGGGAGGCCTGGACAATAGGTTTCCTGTTGCAGGGAGGTGTGACCACCTCCCCAGACAGGATAATGTGTATTGGGGCTGGGTGGGTGCACTCTTAGAGTGCTTTGAAGTCCTGCACTGGGGGAGCAAAAGGCTCCTCTGTGCATATGCCAGTTCAAACCAGCTCAGGGGCTACCTGCCCCTGCTCTGGCGCGAAACTGGACAAAGGGAAGTGGGTGTAGCCACCCCTCCCTTGACCCTCCCATAGGTGGGGTCATAGAGTTAGTCCCTCCCTGTTTTACTAGTTAAAATGGGGAACCCTTGCCACAGCAAGATTAGATATCCCTGGACTAAACTTTGAAACTGAATCCTGGACCTTCGACGCTCTACATCACGATTAGAGGACTGAAGAATCTCCCTTGGGGTCAAGGAGTGACTCCTGCTTGGCAGGCACCAAAAACGATAACGACGGTCGCAAACTACGCCGCTCCCGCCGGAGTCCGAAGTCCCTGCAGCCCAAGAAGTGGATTTCCTGACTTCTCCAAGGCCATCGTGAGTCCCCAGCGAAGCTGAGGCAAGTGGACCCCACGAGTGACGAGGAACCGCGACCCCTGGGTACCGTGCACTATTGTCGAGTGCAACCCCTTCACAACGTTCTACGAACCTGTGCTTTGGACCACGTGTGGTCCCAACCTCCAGCAGGAATCCCTCCGAAGATCAGAGGCCTACACTGTCCTGAGTGACCGTGGGCCCCTGTTGAGTGATTCCGCCCGAGGTGTCTTCGCGATCCCTTGCCAGCCGGCTCGTGGGTCCCCAGAAGACTTTCTAAAGAAACCAAAGGGCTCCCTGGTTGCTCCAGGCCTGCCCTGACTTACCCTCGCTGGGTGAGTTCCCCAGACCTTGCTGGTCTGCACCATCGACGATCTTCAGCTACATCGAGACTTGCCGTTGCCAAGGCTTGTTGGGTCCAATCCGGTCGCCGACACCGCAGCACTCGACAGACATCGTGTACCAGCCCGAATCCTGCTCCTGGTCACCGACAACGCCTCCTGGACCTCGTGGCTGCAGAAACGAGACGACCGTCAACGCACCTGAAGCACTCGACATCGGTGGGCATCTGTCCATCGCCTTCCTGGTCACTGGCTAGTGACCCAGACTCTGTCCCCTCTGCTTTCAGGTTCTTCAGAACTCCGATCCACTCTTGGATCCACCCGGACACTTTTCTCCTGGTCGCCAGCAGCACTTTGCAGCAGATCGCCATAAGAACCGACGACGAAACCCGACCCCGAAAGGCACCTATGCACCCGGCTTCCTGGGTGAGGTAACACGAGTACTCCGGTGCTCCCGTGGGTAGAGACTCTTCAAAGTCCTAGATCTCAAAGGGTTTTGTCCTAGTCCTCTTCTAAGTGTCCCTTTCCTCTATTTTCCCGATCCCGACTTTCTCCATAGAAGTTAACGGCGTATCGCGGTTGTGTATTTACACTGCACGCGCTCTCCCGTGGGTCCCCTGTGTCACTACCTTGGGTGGTTCCTTGTGGTCCAAGCACTTCTAGAGGCTCTAGGCCTAGTGTCTAGTTCAGTCGTGGTTCGCATACCACTTTATTGGTATATGGTTTGGTACGCCCCTAGGGCCCAAACGTGTATTTGTGCTATTACTGTGATTTAAGATCTTATAACCTATGTATTTCGAACTCTAGCCTCATAAAGAGACTAGAGGGGTGTGTTTAGTAATAAATACATATATTTTGAATATATACCTGGTGTGGTGCTCTTTCATTTGGTCACTCAAGAGATTATAGACTGGTAAAACAAGCTGCTTTACATTCCTTCAAGACTTAGCCTGAAGGCTGCTCTCCACAGCTACCACTAGGATAGCTTTCAATAAGGTTGTCTTTAACCTACCTACCATAAGAGTCGATTTGGACTGGTGCAAGGTGCCCACTATAATTAGTGGACAGCATATGCCAGGCCAACTTCTCACATTGGTGTGCAGCGTGTGGGATTCCAGCTTGCTATTGTTTTACCAGATAATCTCAATTGAATTGATCAACTGAAAACCACTAAAGGTACCTAAGGTACATATAATTTAAGCTTAGAATATCAGTAAGTTCTACTGAACTTAGAGTTGTGTGTTAAGGGATAGCACAACCCTTTCTACAACTCAAGAGAGTTTAGTAGGCCACACTAGAGTAGGTAGTGCATACACCACACCACACTAGTAATGTCTTTAAAAGCAGGATCTAGAGATGCCCTGCAGGAAGCCATTGAGCTTCCCCTCCAAGTATGACACACTCCCATTCTTGGAACTGAGAGCTTTGTGTAACGTGAGGAAATTAAGGACAGGCCAAAGTCCCACCACCCAACACCTCCAGGAGTTGTTGGTGGCTTATGATCTTAGTAAGTCTTCAGAGACTGAAGGGGTAGGAGCAGAGGGTGGGCCAGCAGATGAGGAAGGGGCCAGGGGTACTACTACCCCCAGCCCCCTCTGAAACTGACCAGGAGGGTGACAATGACCCTGACCTGAAAACCCAATCCCTTCTGGGGAAGATGAAGATGAGGATCTAGAGAACCACACCTTTGTCCCCCAGGAAGGATTATGAGTGTGCTCAGAAAGTCTAGGTCTCCTTCTCAGGAGTCTAACCACTCTGGCACCTCAATAGGGAGCTCTGTTTCTTCTCACAGGAGGGAATCCTCTCATGAGAGAAGAAAGAGACTGGTCCAGTATGAGGAAACTCAACTAGAGATCAGGAAGAAGCAATTGGCTTTAGATAGAGAATCCCTAGATCTCCTTAGAGAGAGAAGAAAGTTGGGACTAGAGTCCCATGGTGGCAGCAATATCCCTAGAGATAGGGACAGGTCTTATGACCATAGAAACCTAAACAAGATTGTCCCTCCCTACCAGAGTGGGGATGACATCCACAAATGGATAACTGCACTGGAGAGGGCCTGTAAAGTTCAGAAGGTCCCCCAGAGGCAGTGGGCAGCAATCTTGTGGCTCTCCTTTGCAGACAAAGGTAGAGACAAGCTCCTCACTGTAAGAGAAGAGGATGCTGACAATTACACAGTCTTGAAGAGTGCTCTGATAGATGGGTTTGGCCTAACCACTGAACAGTATAGGTTGAAGTTCAGAGACACCCAAAAGCTCAGACTCAAGACTGGGTTGATTTTGTAGATTGTGCTACAAAGGCTCTGGAAGGTTGGATACATGGCAACAAAGTGCATGACTTTTTAGGATTGTACAATTTGATTATGAGGGAGCAGATCCTTAATAATTGTCAAAACCAGCTTTTGCACCAGTATCTGGTGGACTCTGATCTGACCTCTCCCCAAGAATTGGGAAAGAAGGCAGACAAATGGGTCAGAACCAGAGTAAAAACTAGAAATCAGGGTGGTGACCAGAAGAAAGATTCTACTAAGTCCCAAGAGAAAGGTGGGGATAAATCTAAGGATAAGTCCCCTACAGGGCCCCAAAATTCCTCTTCTGGGGGTGGGTCCCAAACTCCTTCCTCTCCTGAAAAGAAACCCTATTGCCATGTCTGTAAAAAGCCTGGGCACTGGAAAACTGATCCCAGTTGCCCCAGGATTGGCAATAAAGAAAATGTTCCTCCCACAACTACTACCACCCCTCCTGGTACTACCAGTAGTAATCCTCCAGTTGGGAGTAGTGCACCCAAAAAGTTAGGTGCTTTTGCAAGAGGAACAGAGGTGGGCCCTAGTTTAGACAGGGACCCCTCAACAGACTCCTCTGACTCTGATGGTGGTATAGGATTTGCCACCTTTACCATGGGTCCCATAGCATTGGGCAGGTACAGACTGGAGCCAATGATTAATGGTCAGAAAGCTGTGGCATTTAGGGACACAGGGGCTAGTGTCACCATGGTGGCAGGGAAACTAGTCCCCCTCACCAGCTTTTACCTGAGTTTAAATACCAGGTGACCAACATTGATGGTGTCAGAACAGATCACCCCATGGCCATAGTCAATCTCAGCTGGGAGGGGGTCACAGGCCCAAAAAGAGTGGCAGTGTCCCCAACCCTACCTGTAGATTGCCTGATGGGCAATGATTTGGAAATTTCAGCCTGGGCTGAAGTTGAACACCAAACCCATCTTAGGATGTTGGGCGTCCCTGCAAGAGTTAGTGGGGCTGTGATGGCCACAGCCCCAGCCCAAGACTTTGGAGAGATGGAGCCTGAAAGAATGGCCCACTCTCCCCCAAAAGAGAGCAAAAGGGTTGAAGAAAAGTCTTCTTCCCCCAGACAGTAGGTAAGGGTCAGCCTCCTCAGGGAACTGACCCTACCCCTAGTGAAGGAACTGCCACAGAGGTAGTCAGGCCTGGCCTGGCCACACCCCTGATGGCAGAGGACCCTTCCACGGTGGTACCCAGTCTGGAGCAGGTAACCTGCCCCTCTCTACCCTGCCTCAGTCAGCCCAGGGCTGCAGAGGTCAGGGAGGTCAGTGGACCCCCCGGGCCCCCTGTCCAGAGGAAGCCCCCATCAGCAGATTAGGGGCAGCCAGTCTAGTAGCCCTAGCCAGGTGAAAATTCCTCTACACACTGAGGGATCCCCCATACCTTTATGTAGGGACCTCCCCCAGAAGGACTCTGGTAGGCAAGGGCAAACCTGGGACCAGAAGGTTCCAAACCTGCCATGTCCCTCCAGTGTTCCATCCAAAGGGACCCAACCCCCAGCTGTAGGCAGCCAAAGGTTGACCCTTAGAGCAAAGTGCAACTCAGTCATGGAAAGACAGGCATACATGGTGACCAGTGATCTGAGGAAACTGAGGCCAACATTCCTAGGGCCTCACTTCCCTACTCAGACACCTCACCAGCCTTGTACTTTACCTAAGCACACCAGAGGTAGTGATTCCCCATGGTGGAGACCCTCTCATACCCTTAGGGTGAGGGATTGCTTAGTGGACCATAACATAGGGGGCAACCATGCTAGTGCAGGTGCTTCCTTATATGGCCACTTAGTCAATATAGGCTCAACTGGCCAAGGTTAGCCTTATCTCCTTTCGTTTGGGGGGTTATGTAGGAAGGTGGAATCTGACTATATGGTTGCCCCCACTTTTTTTATGGTGTTTTGCTGGTTTATGACTTAGTTGGACTGGGATCCTGCTATTCAGGGCCCCAGTCTATCTGCTTTCTCTGTAAAATGGATTCCATGTGCCTTAGGCACATCTCTGATTGGGATCTGGAGTGCCCTTATAAGTCCCTAGTATATGGTATACTATGTACCAAGGGCATAGGTACCTCAGAGGCCTGCCAGGGGCTGCAGCATGTATTATGCCACCCCTGGAAGGCCATCCAAACTGACACCACAGGTCTGCTACTGCAGCCTGGGTAAGGTGGTGCATGCACTCCTTACTGTGATATAGGTTACCTATATCACGAAATACATACACACCTAGAAACCTATAAGTCACTCCTAAGGCAGGCCTTATCAATCCTAAAGGCAGAGTGCATGGTTCCTATGTGAGAGGGTGCCCCTGCATGAGCAGGGCCCCTCTGCAGCGTTCGGAGACCATCTCTGATGCTGTTTGTAGTGCAGCCTGACCATATACTCTTAAGCGCATTATATCCTCGCGGTAAAATGCTAACTTTGGAATGGCTGCACCTAAACATGTCGTGTTTGGTGTCAAACATCTTGGAATACTACCCCCCGCCAATCCTGGTGGCGGGGGTAGCATTCCACCCTTCTAGAGGGAAAGACATGTTAACTCTGGCTTACCCGGTAACTTCTTTCTGAAGCCCTGGCATCACAAAATGGATGCTGCTGCCACAGACACAAGTCTGGCCTCCTGCTGCTGGACGAAACTCCGGCAGGGGAGGCCTGGACAATAGGTTTCCTGTTGCAGGGAGGTGTGACCACCTCCCCAGACAGGATAATGTGTATTGGGGCTGGGTGGGTGCACTCTTAGAGTGCTTTGAAGTCCTGCACTGGGGGAGCAAAAGGCTCCTCTGTGCATATGCCAGTTCAAACCAGCTCAGGGGCTACCTGCCCCTGCTCTGGCGCGAAACTGGACAAAGGGAAGTGGGTGTAGCCACCCCTCCCTTGACCCTCCCATAGGTGGGGTCATAGAGTTAGTCCCTCCCTGTTTTACTAGTTAAAATGGGGAACCCTTGCCACAGCAAGATTAGATATCCCTGGACTAAACTTTGAAACTGAATCCTGGACCTTCGACGCTCTACATCACGATTAGAGGACTGAAGAATCTCCCTTGGGGTCAAGGAGTGACTCCCCTGCTTGGCAGGCACCAAAAACGATAACGACGGTCGCAAACTACGCCGCTCCCGCCGGAGTCCGAAGTCCCTGCAGCCCAAGAAGTGGATTTCCTGACTTCTCCAAGGCCATCGTGAGTCCCCAGTGAAGCTGAGGCAAGTGGACCCCACGAGTGACGAGGAACCGCGACCCCTGGGTACCGTGCACTATTGTCGAGTGCAACCCCTTCACAACGTTCTACGAACCTGTGCTTTGGACCACGTGTGGTCCCAACCTCCAGCAGGAATCCTCCGAAGATCAGAGGCCTACACCGTCCTGAGTGACCGTGGGCCCCTGTTGAGTGATTCCGCCCGAGGTGTCTTCGCGATCCCTTGCCAGCCGGCTCGTGGGTCCCCAGAAGACTTTCTAAAGAAACCAAAGGGCTCCCCTGGTTGCTCCAGGCCTGCCCTGACTTACCCTCGCTGGGTGAGTTCCCCAGACCTTGCTGGTCTGCACCATCGACGATCTTCAGCTACATCGAGACTTGCCGTTGCCAAGGCTTGTTGGGTCCAATCCGGTCGCCGACACCGCAGCACTCGACAGACATCGTGTACCAGCCCGAATCCTGCTCCTGGTCGCCGACAACGCCTCCTGGACCTCGTGGCTGCAGAAACGAGACGACCGTCAACGCACCTGAAGCACTCGACATCGGTGGGCATCTGTCCATCGCCTTCCTGGTCACTGGCTAGTGACCCAGACTCTGTCCCCTCTGCTTTCAGGTTCTTCAGAACTCCGATCCACTCTTGGATCCACCCGGACACTTTTCTCCTGGTCGCCAGCAGCACTTTGCAGCAGATCGCCATAAGAACCGACGACGAAACCCGACCCCGAAAGGCACCTATGCACCCGGCTTCCCTGGGTGAGGTAACACGAGTACTCCGGTGCTCCCGTGGGTAGAGACTCTTCAAAGTCCTAGATCTCAAAGGGTTTTGTCCTAGTCCTCTTCTAAGTGTCCCTTTCCTCTATTTTCCCGATCCCGACTTTCTCCATAGAAGTTAACGGCGTATCGCGGTTGTGTATTTACACTGCACGCGTCTCCCGTGGGTCCCCTGTGTCACTACCTTGGGTGGTTCCTTGTGGTCCAAGCACTTCTAGAGGCTCTAGGCCTAGTGTCTAGTTCAGTCGTGGTTCGCATACCACTTTATTGGTATATGGTTTGGTACGCCCCTAGGGCCCAAACGTGTATTTGTGCTATTACTGTGATTTAAGATCTTATAACCTATGTATTTCGAACTCTAGCCTCATAAAGAGACTAGAGGGGTGTGTTTAGTAATAAATACATATATTTTGAATATATACCTGGTGTGGTGCTCTTTCATTTGGTCACTCAAGAGATTATAGACTGGTAAAACAAGCTGCTTTACATTCCTTCAAGACTTAGCCTGAAGGCTGCTCTCCACAGCTACCACTAGGATAGCTTTCAATAAGGTTGTCTTTAACCTACCTACCATAAGAGTCGATTTGGACTGGTGCAAGGTGCCCACTATAACTAGTGGACAGCATATGCCAGGCCAACTTCTCACAGTGGGTCGCTGCAGTGAGTAGAAAGGTTAATGCTAAGAAGGGTTTTGTAGATGTCGCCTTCACTGAGGGGAGAGATGGAGTCCCACGTGGCCTTGTTCTTAGTGCTAATCCTGAGAGGCTTTAGAGTTGCCTAGAGGAAGGATGAGCCGTATTCTCAAATGATGTAAGTAGGGCGCTCTTGGCTTCAAGGTCAAGACTGATGAGTTTAGTTTTCTCCGTAAAGAAGATAGCCAGATCAGTGCAAGAAGGTGAATTGTCTGCTGAGTTACGGTGATTGGGTGTTGTCGCAGATTGCTGTTTGACAATTTCAAAAGTTTTTTAGGGCGATTTGAGGCTTTTCTAAGTTGGGCTCTGAAGTGATCAGCCTTAGTCGTCTTGATTTTTTTATTGTAGGAGCTACTAACCGATCTAAGGACTTTTAGATAGTACACGGAAGGTTTTGATCTCCATAGACGTTCAGCTGCCCTTAAGTTGCGGCGATCAGAGTTCAGGTTGTCGTTGAACCAGGGTTTGGAGATTTTGGAGGCGGCATTTTTTGTTGTAGCGGTGCTATTGATTCCATGATACCAGAGATAGTAGCGTTATAGACGTCCGTGAGGTCGTGGACATCAATCAGGTCGTCATGGGAAGACAAGGCATTTTTACATTCAGTAGCTAGGCAGTCCCTGTTAATATTCCTGAGGTCCCTAAGGACCCTCACCAGCAAAGGGAACTTTATCCCCTAACAAAGAACGTGCCAGGATTCACTAAAAAACAAAGGTTTCAGGGACGTTATAGTTATGAATTATCATTTTAAAAAGCTTTGAAATTCACTGAAAAAAACAAAGATTTCAGGAACGTTATAGTTAGGCTGACATTTCACTCGCACAAAACCAGAGAAGTTCAGTTACCTGAGTTAACTATAACTTGCGCGCCTGCAATGCACTGCTTATAACCTCACATATTACATCATGGTCAGTGACATCACTGATGACATCTCAAATGACATAACTGAAGATATCATCCACAGAATCTATGGTGCGCCCACGCACACCCCCATAAAACCTTTCCATACACCCACTACAACTTTCGCTCTACCATTCTCGAAACCATTCACACACTATTACCAGTACTTACATACCCACTCACTGATTCATAGGTCTACACACACATCCACTCACTCACCGATACAGCCACTCATACACCCACTCACTCATTAATACAGCCACTGATATATTATCCACTCATACAGCCATACAGCTAATCCCACAGTCACTCATAGAGCTACTTACACAACCTACTAGGTCACCTATAGAGTCAGTCACACAGCCATTTACTCACCTATACATTTATGCACACACACACTCATTTATTCATACAGATACTAACACATATTCACTTACCTATACAATCACTGACACAAGCACATACTCACCCATACTGCCACTCTCACAATCACTCAGTCACATATACAGTCATTTATACTCCAACACTCACCTATAATGCCTTTCACATATGCAGTTACTCACCCATATGCTACTGACACATCCATTCACTCACCGACACAGCTATAAACACACTCACTCACCCATACAGCACCATACACATGCACTCACTAGCCCATATCGCCACTGACTCACCCACTCGCTCATCACCTACCCACACAGACACTCAGACACCCATAGAGGTACTTAGACAACCAATCACTCACCCATACAGAAACTCACATACCCAGTCACACACCCATGCAGCCACTTAGACACCAACTGACAGATACAGACATTCACACAACAAGTCACTCACCCATACATTCACTGAGATGCTTAATTATTCACTTATACAGTTACTCACGCACACTGAATCATCCAATCAGGCACTCATACACCAACTGATTCACCAATACACCTTGGTATGTATATTTAACACTCATAAACATTTTAGAAATGCTCATAGTCACTGGATGATGTCATCAGTGATGTCCTTTGAGATGCCATCAGTGATGTCACTGACCATGTCATAAGTGATGTAATATGTGAGGTCATAAGCAGTGCATTGCAGGGGCGCGAGTAAGCTCAGCTAACTATAATGGCTGAATTTCTCAGGTTTTGTATGAGTGAAATGTCAGCCTAACTCTAACGTTTCTGAAACCTTTGCTTTTTCAGTGAATTTCTAAGCTTTTTAAAATGTTAATTACTAACAATAACGTCCCTGAAACCTTTGTATTTTTCAGTGAATATACATATACACACACACACACACAAATATAATATATAATTATATGTTATTTTTCTAACAAAAAATCACAAAGTTTCTTGAGCCCAAATTTAAATAATGCTTTAAACACAAAGAATTCGTGAAAAGAAACATTTTCCTTTCACCTCTGCATATGTTATATTGCAAAAATTAGCATTTAAACCTATTGCTCAATACAGTATTTCCGTGCCTCTTCACACATTCCATACCATTGCTTTCGGGAGTCGCAGACGGACGTGCAGGCACTGACGCAGCTTCCTGAAGTTCATTTTGTTTTGGCTTCAGCACACGCACATTCCTATGCAGTGTATGCATGCAGAGGGTGATTAAGGGTTAAATACACATTTAAACTTGCCCTGGTTTCCAGCCCAGAGGGGAGACAGTGCTTTCCCTCAAGTGCCTCTCACTGTTTCTGTAACTAATCCTCTCCCATGTCCAAGTATCTGCGGACCTGGCCGGGGAGTGCCAGGTTGTGACGATTTGAGACCACTTATGAGGCTCAAAGGTCAGCTGATGACGCTCCGCTTTAGTGCACACCTTTCGGGCTGACGCATGCTTAGGGCATGAACCCTGACCCATGGCACCTGCAGGATCTAGGAACTATTGGTGGAGCTCTGGAAGGCGTGCAACTGCACACGTTTCTGGTCAGCAGGAATAATTTGTTGCTGTGGGGCTGGGCGGTGGCTGACGCCTGACCCTTCCCTCGCCCCTCCAACTGCTTTTATAAGGCCACCCCAAGACCCACGAGAGGCAGGAGAGAAGGAGTGTGCAGGGGGAAAAGAGAAGTGAGACTCAGAAGAGAACTATATCCTGAGACTGTCGGCCATGGACATCACCACAGCAGTTGCCATTGTGCTGTCTGTGCTGCACCTCACGCTGGGCAGACCCGTGGAGGTAAGGAGAGTCTGCCCCCTTATATCTGACAGCTCACACCCAGAAAGAAGCAGCCACACCTTATGAAGTCGAGAGAGGGCCTGAAGCGTTGTGGTTGGTCTGTTAGAGACACCTGACTGTGCACCTAAATTATCTGATGTGTGGCCTCCTGGCCCTCCTCAGGGCTTGGGACCAGTGCATGTTTAACTGATAACTGAATGATAAATCGAGGCACTCCAAAATGTTGCTGCCTGGAATTGCATCCCCTGGTCCTGGCAGTGGGGTTTACAGTGCTTCTGATACTAGGCAGAGAGTTGCATCCCTGGTCCTGGCAGTGGGTTTTAGAGTGTTTTTATATTAGGAAGAGAGTTGCTTGCCCTGGTCCTGGCAGTGGGGTTTTACAGTGCTTCTTATATTAGGAAGAGAGTTGTATGCCCTGGTCTTGGCAGTGGGGTTTTACAGAGTTTTTTTATATTAGGAAGAGAGTTGCATGCCCCTGGCCCTGACAGTGGGTTTTAAGTGTTTTTGTAACATGCAGAGAGTTGCATGCCCCTGGGCCTGGCAGTGGGTTTTAAGTGTTTTTGTAACCTGCAGAGAGTTGCATGCCCCTGGTCCTGGCAGTGGGTTTTACAGTGTTTTTGATACTAGGCAGAGAGTTGCATGTCCCTGGTCCTGGCAGTGGGTTTTACAGTGTTTTTGATACTAGGCAGAGAGTTGCATGTCCCTGGTCCTGGCAGTGGGTTTTACAGTGTTTTTGATACTAGGCAGAGAGTCGCATGTCCCTGGTCCTGGCATTTGGTTTTAAGTGTTTTTGTAATAGGTTGAGAGTTGCATGTCCCTAGTCCTGGCTGTGGGTTTTACAGTGTTTTTGATGCTAGGCAGAGAGTTGCATCCCTGGACCTGGCAGTGGGTTTTACAGTGTTTTTTTATATTAGGAAGAGAGTTGCATGCCCCTGGTCCTGGCAGTGGGTTTTATAGTGTTTTTGATAATAGGAGAGAGTTGCATCCCTGGCAGTGGGTTTTATAGTGTTTTTGATAATAGGTGAGAGTTGCATCCCTAGTCCTGGCAGTGGGTTTTATAGTGTTTTTGATCATAGGCAGAGAATTACATCCCTGGTCCTGGCAGTGGGTTTTATAGTGTTTTTGATCATAGGCAGAGAATTGCATCCCTGGTCCTGGCAGTGGGTTTTATAGTGTTTTTGATCATAGGAGAGAGTTGCATCCCTGGTCCTGGCAGTGGGTTTTATAGTGTTTTTGATCATAGGCAGAGAATTGCATCCCTGGTCCTGGCAGTGTGTTTTATAGTGTTTTGATAATAGGCAGAGCGTTGCATACCCTGGTCCTGGCAGTGGGCTTTACAGTGTTTTTGATACTAGGCAGAGAGTTGCAAGTCCCTGGTTCTGGCAGTGGGTTTTACAGTGTTTTTGATAACAGGCAGGGAGTTGCATGCCCCTGGTCCTGGCAGTGGGGTTTTACAGCGTTTTTTTATATTAGGAAGAGAGTTGCATCCCCTGGTCCTGGCAGTGGGTTTTACAGTGTTTTGACATAATAGGAGAGAGTTGCATCCCTGGTCCTGGCAGTGGGTGTTATAGTGTTTTTGATCATAGGCAGAGAATTACATCCCTGGTCCTGGCAGTGGGTTTTATAGTGTTTTTTGATCATAGGCAGAGAATTGCATCCCTGGTCCTGGCAGTGGGTTTTATAGTTTTTTTGATCATAGGAGAGAGTTGCATCCCTGGTCCTGGCAGTGGGTTTTATAGTGTTTTTGATCATAGGCAGAGAATTGCATCCCTGGTCCTGGCAGTGTGTTTTATAGTGTTTTGATAATAGGCAGAGCGTTGCATACCCTGGTCCTGGCAGTGGGCTTTACAGTGTTTTTGATACTAGGCAGAGAGTTGCAAGTCCCTGGTTCTGGCAGTGGGTTTTACAGTGTTTTTGATAACAGGCAGGGAGTTGCATGCCCCTGGTCCTGGCAGTGGGGTTTTACAGCGTTTTTTTATATTAGGAAGAGAGTTGCATCCCCTGGTCCTGGCAGTGGGTTTTACAGTGTTTTGACAACAGGCAGGGAGTTGCAAGTCCCTGGTCCTGGCAGTGTGTTTTATAGTGTTTTTGATCATAGGAGAGAGTTGCATCCCTGGTCCTTGCAGTGGGTTTTATAGTGTTTTTGATAATAGGAGAGAGTTGCATCCCTGGTCCTGGCAGTGGGTGTTATAGTGTTTTTGATCATAGGCAGAGAATTGCATCCCTGATCCTGGCAGTGGGTTTTATAGTGTTTTGATAATAGGCCTTCCTCTGAAGGAGGGATACCAACATCACATTCCCGCTGTCCCAGCCACGCATTGCACGATTGATGTTTGATAAACACCGATCCGGTATCTCGGAATTGTCTTATCAATTATTTTTCTAATGACTTGGGAATATGGGTTGATAAATGGATTTATAGTATTGGCGAGGAGGTCACGGAGCAAGAACTCACCTCCATTCTTGCGCAATTCTGCAAGGTAATTTCTCCTTCTAGACTGAGAGGCCAGGGTTATCGCACCCTGTGTGATTCTGTCGGTCCTTCCGAAGTGGCAGATGGCGCAGGAGCCTCGAGAGCTGCCCGCGCTGCCCAGGGGGAGAGCTGCTCACGCCGTCCAGGGGAGAACTGCCCAGGGGAAGAGCTGCCCAAGGGGAGAGCTGCCCGCGCCGCCCAGGGGGAGAGCTGCTCACGCCGCCTAGGGGGAGAGCTACCCACGCTGCCCAGGGGGAGAGCTGCCCACGCTGCCCAGGGGGAGAGCTGCCCGTGCTGCCCAGGGGGTAAGCTGCCCGCGCTGCCCAGGAGGAGAGCTTCCCACGCCGCCCAGGGGGAAAGCTGCCCACGGGGAGAGCTGCCCGCGCTGCCCAGGGGGAGAGCTGCCCGCGCCGCCCAGGGGAGAGCTGCCCACGCCGCCCAGGGGAAGAGCTGCCCACGCCGCCCAGGGGGAGAGCTGCCCACGCTGCCCAGGGGGAGAGCTGCCCACGCTGCCCAGGGGGAGAGCTGCCCACGCCGCTCTGGGGGAGAGCTGCCCACGCCGCTCTGGGGGAGAGCTGCCCGCGCCGCCCAGGGGGAGAGCTGCCCACGCCGCCCAGGGGCAGTGTTACTGCAAACAAATGATGGACGGAATGCTGACAATGCAAACATTCTCCCCCAGTCAAAAGATCTGGGTTAAATCCATTGTTCTTTTGCCCACTACGCCACCCCAGTTTGGACCCAGCCATATGCAAATCAGTCTTGACCCTGTGCCCCATGGGAACAGTCCAGACCGAACTGCCAGGCCAGGTCCTCCCTGGACCGGAAACAAGCATCCTGGGACCGGTTTCAGGGTGTCACCCTTCTTCAGTCAGGCTAGCTTGAATCCAGTGGCACAGTGAGCAAAGGACCCACGTCTGGGCATACCCATCCCACTTAGGGCGAAAAGTGTTACTGCAAACAAATGATGG
>CAWUFW010031690.1:0-15126 GCA_963921515.1 Calotriton arnoldi | reverse complement strand
CCACTGGTTCTATGTCCATAGTCCAACACACACATGCCATCCAGATGGCTGTGTGGAGTGGGATCGTAGAGCAAGTCAATGCAGTGGCTGGTCAAGGAAGGCTGGCGGAAGGCTGGCTGGCTGCCTCACTTGCGACTGGAGCGTGCGAAGTCCTCCCGGGAGATCTGTTTCCTCTTCGGACGGCCCCTTCCACGTTTGGGAGGGGGTGTGTGGTGGCGACCTGCTGGTGGTGGGTGAGGTGTGCTCACTGGCTGTGGACGCAGGGGAAGTGGACACTGCTGCCCGAGCCTGCGCCCTAGCAGGTGGTGGCGGAGGTGGTGTTGCTGGCCTTGCCTGTGACCCCACCGCCACCACCAGCTGGCCCATGAGGTCCACGAGTTGGTCCATACGGGACACGAATTGGCCCATATGGGCGTCCATGGACCTCAGCACCCCCAGCACCTCCCGCGTGTCAGTAGCAGACCTGGCCCATTGTCCTTGGGCCTCTTCATAGGCCCCAAGGACTCTGGCCATTTGAGGCAGGGCATGGCTCCCAGGGGAGGCTGGCGTTTCCCTGACCCTGCTCCTCCTACCAGTCCTGCTGCCACCGGCCTGCCCACTAGCCACATTGCTCACCACGGTCCTCGCTGTGGCTCCCAGGGTGGATCCAGTCGGCCGGGCCACCACCTGCACTGGGGCTGGTGCCAGCGAAGACGTGGTGGTGGTGGAGGCGGTGGTGGTCGGTGCGGCGATGGTGGCGGTTGCGGCAGTGGTAGTGGCCGCAATGACCGTGGGTGTGGCCGCAACGACAGTGGCAGCAGGGGACTGGGACTGTTCAGCATCCCTGGATGATGGGTTGGTGGGTAGGAGGGGTCCTGGGAGCGGCTGGGCCCTGCCACGCCAGATGGGCCAGCTTGGTGGTCCGTGTCCGAAGAGGTGGACAGATCCTCCAGATCCGTGTGTCCTCGTTGGGGGCTTGTAGGCTGGCTGTGCTGGCTGCTGTCTCCATCCCCAGCGTCCAGCAGTTCGTCACCTGTGGAGAGAATGAGATTTGTTATTGTGTTGCACCTGGCGAAGTATGTATTAGTCGTCTGACATTGGCAGTTCGTGCAATCTCGTACATGGGTTTCCCGGAGGCGAGTGTGTGGCTGTGGCATCTGTAGGTGTGTGTGCTAGGCAATGGGACTGTGTGCTGTGCACATGTGGCATGGGACGGATTGGCCATGCCGATGGGTGTGTTGCTTTGCCCCTACTCATTGTGACTCTGGTGTATGCGGGCTCCTGGCCCATCCTGGGTCTGGTTTGTACTTTGCTTTTGGAGTTCAAATGGAACGCTTAGGAACGCATATGGCAACATGGGGGCCATGCCCCAGATTCGCATTTGGGATGGAATATGCTTTTGGGGTTCAAATGGAACGCTTAGGAACGCATATGGCAACATGGGGGCCATGCCCCAGATTCGCATTTGGGATGGAATATGCTTTTGGGGTTCAAATGGAACGCTTAGGAACGCATATGGCAACATGGGGGCCATGCCCCAGATTCGCATTTGGGATGGAATATGCTTTTGGGGTTCAAATGGAACGCTTAGGAACGCATATGGCAACATGGGGGCCATGCCCCAGATTCGCATTTGGGATGGAATATGCTTTTGGGGTTCAAATGGAACGCTTAGGAACGCATATGGCAACATGGGGGCCATGCCCCAGATTCGCATTTGGGATGGAATATGCTTTTGGGGTTCAAATGGAACAGCTTAGGAACGCATATGGCAACATGGGGGCCATGCCCCAGATTCGCATTTGGGAGGGTATATGCTTTTGGGGTACATGCTGTGAGCCATGGGTGCCGAACGTGACATGTGTTGTGGCAGCATGACAGTGCATGGTCTGAGGTGTGTGCATGCCTGACATGCCCTGCATATTTGCTGTCTGTTGTGGTTACTGGACATGGCATTGGACGCATCGTTATGAGTGAGTGATAGTTGTGTGCCAGCCAACTTATTGCAGTTGTCCCATCTCCTTGGTGTGCGTGCTGCCCTGTGCCATGTGCATCACTGCAGTGCTCGGGGGTGTGGCCCATGTTGTGTGTTGTTGCTCACAGTGTGTCGTGCGCTTAATTGACTTCTGGCACATGGTTGGTCATGGGCATGTGTCTTAGCGTGACTGCTGTATGTGTGGCAGCTGTGCGGATGACATGCCTTTCATGAGACTGGGGCTGACGGATGGGATGGATGGTATGTTGTATGTGCATGGTGTGTCTGTGTGTTTGATGGGTTCAGTGGTGTTCGTGTGCATTTATGTTGTTCCGCTCTGTTGCGTCTAGTGTTGTTTGTCTTACATAGGCGTAGTTGTGGGGTGTGTGGTTGACAGGCAGTAGGGGCTACATGGACAGGACTTCAATGGTGTTTCGGTTGTGTGTGATGAGTTGCACAGTGGCTGCCGTGTGGGACTATATTCAGTGTGGCTTGTGCATGCAGACGTGGCTCCTTGGGTGTTGCTATGTCTGTGATGGGTCATGTGGGGTGTGAGTCTGCTGTTCATGTCCGTGTGCACATTGTTCACTTGTTCGTGACGGTGGGCGGTGCTGCGTGTTCGTGTGCTACGTGACATGTCCCATGTGTTGGTGGTGTTATGGTCCTCATGCCTCCAGTAATCCAGCCCTGTCCAGTTTCCCACCTGCAAGTTGTTCGTGCGTGCACTGTACTGGATGCCACATGGCTCTTAGCGGGGGTGCTCCATGTTGCAGGTCTGTGGGGGTGGGGGGGTGTAGTGGGTCGTGGGGGTGGCTGTACACCCACTGACACCGATTGCTGTGGACCGTGATGTCTGCCTTTCGGCTGTCGTTGTGCACTGCGGTGGCTGACACGTGGGTGTGGGGTGTGGGGGATGCTCCTCCTTGCTGTGCTGTGGGACTGGGGCCTGGTGTGTGTTGTACTTGGGCTGTCCACCGTCCCACCCACTGCACTTTGTGTTCCTGCCACTTACCTGTTACTTGTCGGTTGGTGCAGCTGTGCCTGACACATGGGTGTGGGGAGTGCTCCACCTTGCTGGTCTGTGGGAGTGGGGGCCTGGTGGGTGTTGTACTTCAGCTGTCCCCCTCCGACCCACTGCACTTTGTGTTCCTGCCACTTACCTGTTACTTGTCGGTTGGTGCAGCTGTGCCTGACACATGGGTGTGGGGAGTGCTCCACCTTGCTGGTCTGTGGGAGTGGGGGCCTGGTGGGTGTTGTACTTCAGCTGTCCCCCTCCGACCCACTGCACTTTGTGTTCCTGCCACTTACCTGTTACTTGTCGGTTGGTGCAGCTGTGCCTGACACATGGGTGTGGGGAGTGCTCCACCTTGCTGGTCTGTGGGAGTGGGGGCCTGGTGGGTGTTGTACTTCAGCTGTCCCCCTCCGACCCACTGCACTTTGTGTTCCTGCCACTTACCTGTTACTTGTCAGTTGGTGCAGCTGTGGCGGACACATGGGTGTGGTGGGTGCTCGTTGTGGCGCTTCTGGCATATTTGGGGACCTGTTGGTGGTTACGTGGCTGGCTTAGTGTACACATGTCCCCACGCATCTTACAGTTGTTCGGTTTGGCCTGTGTGTGGTAGTGTCTGTTGCATGTGCGTGTGATGTGTTGTGTATTGTGTGCTGGACATGGGGGTGTTTGTCCCTGGGAGCTGTGGCATGGTGGTTGCGCATGTGTGTACATAGCGGTGTGCTGGTATACATTAGTTTGTACTTACCAGCCTCCACTCCCCCTGCTAATCCGGCGAGGATCTCCGGATGTATTACGACTCGCACCTTCTCCTCCCACGCTTTGAAGGTCTTAAAGAGCGCGGGATTCCCTCCGCCAGTGACGGCAGCCAGCTCTCTGTTTTTGCCCTCCTTCTTCTTGACCAGGCTCTTTACGTCATTCCAACGTTTGTTTATCTCGGTTCTGTTCCTGGGCAGGGTCCCGACTGCATTGACCTGGTCTACGATCCGGGTCCACATTCTGTTTCTGGTGGCTAGTGGTGTGTGCTGCACCATGTTCCCATAGATTTGTGGGTACACCTTGATGATCTCGTCGACCATGACCGTCAGCTCCATGGGCGTGAACTTGGGCATCCTTTGTGGTGCCATGGTGTTTGTGGTGCTGGTGCGGTGTGTGTTGTGTAATGTGCAGGGGGTTTGTGGTGCCGGTGTTTGGTGGTGGTGGTGGTGGTGGTTGTGATGTGTGCGTTTCTGTGGTGTGCTGCTGTCCTTGCTGTGTCACTGTGTCCTCTCCTCTCCTCTCTGGTTTGCAATGTAGCAAGGGGTTGTGGTCTGTGGGAGTGCTGCTTTTGTACTCACCTATGTGGGTGTGTCCTCATGGTCTGTTGTTTTCAGGTGTGTTGTGTCTGGGGTTCTGGCCTTTGTATTTTTTGTTTGTCCGGGGGTGTTTTCGGGATGTGTACTGTGCTTGTGTATTTGTGCGTGCCTTGCTGTGTGGACTTGTTGGCCATGTTGTGTGCTATTGGTTTTGTGTGCGGATGGTTTCTGTGCAGGTACGTGGGCGCCATGGCTTCTGCCGTGTCGATTCTCATCGGCGTTGTTTGCGCTGGCGGGCGGTATTTTTGTTGTTTTTCCGCGCTCATGGCTGTGCGATCGTAATTTCACGTGCGGTGTGTCGGCCGTGTGGGCGGGCGGTTTTGTGTTGTCGTGCGTGTTTCCGTCCGTGGCGGGCGGTTTGACTCCGACTCGGACGATGGCGGGCGGTATTTTGTATGATTTTTCCGCCGATGGCGGTTTTCAGTTTGTGTACTCATAATGGCGTGGTCGGTGTTCAGGCGGTGTGTGCGGGCGGATTTTTGCCGCTTCCATGCCTGGCGGATTTTTTACGCCGGGTATCGTAATGTGCCCCTTAGTGTTTTAAAAATTAAAAAATGTCATTTAAATTTTTATAAAAGATTTTTTTAAATAAATTAAAAATTTAAATTTTAGGGTTGGGATTTGGGGTTTATAGGGGATATAAAAAAATATATAAAAGTGGGATTTTGTTTTAATAGGGGATAAGAGTGGGTATTTGTTTGTTACTAAATTTTCAACAAAAAAATAATAATAATAATTTAAATAAAAAATTATGAAAAATCAATTTATGAGTGTAATATGGCATTTATTGAGTTAAAGGGTGGTGAGTGTTTTTAAAATGTATTGTTCATAATTTTAAAAATGTTAAATAAATTTTTTTAATTTATTTATTGTAGTACTGAGATATTGTGTTTATAGTTGTTGAAGTTGACTGTTTTAAGTTTATAAAAATTAAATTTTCAAAAATTTACATTTTAAATTATTTTTGAAATTTTAATTTATTGATGAGAGTTATTATTTTGTATTTAGTTGGTTATAATTTCACATTTGGGTAACATTGTAAAATATTTTTGGGCAATTTTATTATTTTTTGGGGATATTATTATGTTTGAGATATTTTAACATATGTTTAAACAAAAAAAATACTATGCAATGTATATTTAATTAGAGATACATACATATGTTAAGTGTGTAGTACTTTACAAGAGTTAATAACATTGTTATGTTATGTTATTAGATTATATATGTTTACTGTCTAGCACCTTCCCTCATTTAATGTGGTTTGGAGTTGGAATAGTAAATTATATATGTTTAGTGTCCAGCACCTTCCCTGATTTAATGTGGTTTGGAGTTGGAATAGTACATTATATATGTTTAGTGTCCAGCACCTTCCCTGATTTAATGTGGTTTGGAGTGGGAATAGTAAATTATATATGGTTAGTGTCCAGCACCTTCCCTGATTTAATGTGGTTTGGAGTTCGATTAGTAAATTATATATGGTTAGTGTCTAGCACCTTCCCTGATTTAATGTGGTTTGGAGTGGGAATAGTAAATTATATATGGTTAGTGTCCAGCACCTTCCCTGATTTAATGTGGTTTGCAGTGGGAATAGTAAATTATATATGTTTAGTGTCCAGCACCTTCCCTGATTTAATGTGGTTTGCAGTGGGAATAGTAAATTATATGTAGTTAGTGTCCAGCACCTTCCCTGATTTAATGTGGTTTGGAGTTGGAATAGTAAATTATATATGTTTAGTGTCCAGCACCTTCCCTGATTTAATGTGGTTTGGAGTTGGAATAGTACATTATATATGTTTAGTGTCCAGCACCTTCCCTGATTTAATGTGGTTTGCAGTGGGAATAGTAAATTATATATGGTTAGTGTCCAGCATCTTCCCTGATTTAATGTGGTTTGGAGTTCGAATAGTAAATTATATATGGTTAGTGTCCAGCACCTTCCCTGATTTAATGTGGTTTGGAGTTGGAATAGTACATTATATATGTTTAGTGTCCAGCACCTTCCCTGATTTAATGTGGTTTGGAGTTGGAATAGTAAATTATATATGTTTAGTGTCCAGCACCTTCCCTGATTTAATGTGGTTTGGAGTTGGAATAGTAAATTATATATGTTTAGTGTCCAGCACCTTCCCTGATTTAATGTGGTTTGCAGTGGGAATAGTAAATTATATATGTTTAGTGTCCAGCACCTTCCCTGATTTAATGTGGTTTGGAGTTGGAATAGTAAATTATATATGTTTAGTGTCCAGCACCTTCGCTGATTTAATGTGGTTTGGAGTTGGAATAGTAAATTATATATGGTTAGTGTCCAGCACCTTCCCTGATTTAATGTGGTTTGGAGTGGGAATAGTACATTATATATGGTTAGTGTCCAGCACCTTCCCTGATTTAATGTGGTTTGCAGTGGGAATAGTAAATTATATATGTTTAGTGTCCAGCACCTTCCCTGATTTAATGTGGTTTGCAGTGGGAATAGTAAATTATATATGGTTAGTGTCCAGCATCTTCCCTGATTTAATGTGGTTTGGAGTTCGAATAGTAAATTATATATGTTTAGTGTCCAGCATCTTCCCTGATTTAATGTGGTTTGGAGTTCGAATAGTAAATTATATATGGTTAGTGTCCAGCATCTTCCCTGATTTAATGTGGTTTGCAGTTGGAATAGTAAATTATATATGTTTAGTGTCCAGCACCTTCCCTGATTTAATGTGGTTTGGAGTTGGAATAGTACATTATATATGTTTAGTGTCCAGCACCTTCCCTGATTTAATGTGGTTTGCAGTGGGAATAGTAATATATATATGTTTAGTGTCCAGCACCTTCCCTGATTTAATGTGGTTTGGAGTTGGAATAGTAAATTATATGTAGTTAGTGTCCAGCACCTTCCCTGATTTAATGTGGTTTGGAGTGGGAATAGTAAATTATATATGGTTAGTGTCCAGCATCTTCCCTGATTTAATGTGGTTTGGAGTTCGAATAGTAAATTATATATCTTTAGTGTCCAGCACCTTCTCTGTTTTAATGTGGTTTGGAGTTGGAATAGTAAATTATATATGGTTAGTGTCCAGCACCTTCCCTGATTTAATGTGGTTTGCAGTGGGAATAGTAAATTATATATGGTTAGTGTCCAGCATCTTCCCTGATTTAATGTGGTTTGGAGTTCGAATAGTAAATTATATATCTTTAGTGTCCAGCACCTTCTCTGTTTTAATGTGGTTTGGAGTTGGAATAGTAAATTATATATGGTTAGTGTCCAGCACCTTCCCTGATTTAATGTGGTTTGGAGTTGGAATAGTAAATTATATATGTTTAGTGTCCAGCACCTTCCCTGATTTAATGTGGTTTGGAGTTGGAATAGTAAATTATATATGGTTAGTGTCCAGCACCTTCCCTGATTTAATGTGGTTTGGAGTTGGAATAGTAAATTATATATGTTTAGTGTCCAGCACCTTCCCTGATTTAATGTGGTTTGGAGTTGGAATAGTAAATTATATGTAGTTAGTGTCCAGCACCTTCCCTGATTTAATGTGGTTTGGAGTGGGAATAGTAAATTATATATGGTTAGTGTCCAGCATCTTCCCTGATTTAATGTGGTTTGGAGTTCGAATAGTAAATTATATATCTTTAGTGTCCAGCACCTTCTCTGTTTTAATGTGGTTTGGAGTTGGAATAGTAAATTATATATGGTTAGTGTCCAGCACCTTCCCTGATTTAATGTGGTTTGCAGTGGGAATAGTAAATTATATATGGTTAGTGTCCAGCATCTTCCCTGATTTAATGTGGTTTGGAGTTCGAATAGTAAATTATATATCTTTAGTGTCCAGCACCTTCTCTGTTTTAATGTGGTTTGGAGTTGGAATAGTAAATTATATATGGTTAGTGTCCAGCACCTTCCCTGATTTAATGTGGTTTGCAGTGGGAATAGTAAATTATATATGGTTAGTGTCCAGCACCTTCCCTGATTTAATGTGGTTTGGAGTTGGAATAGTACATTATATATGTTTAGTGTCCAGCACCTTCCCTGATTTAATGTGGTTTGGAGTGGGAATAGTAAATTATATATGTTTAGTGTCCAGCACCTTCCCTGATTTAATGTGGTTTGCAGTGGGAATAGTAAATTATATATGGTTAGTGTCCAGCACCTTCCCTGATTTAATGTGGTTTGGAGTTGGAATAGTACATTATATATGGTTAGTGTCCAGCACCTTCCCTGATTTAATGTGGTTTGCAGTGGGAATAGTAAATTATATATGGTTAGTGTCCAGCACCTTCCCTGATTTAATGTGGTTTGGAGTTGGAATAGTACATTATATATGTTTAGTGTCCAGCACCTTCCCTGATTTAATGTGGTTTGGAGTGGGAATAGTAAATTATATATGTTTAGTGTCCAGCACCTTCCCTGATCTATTGTGGTTTGGAGTGGGAAGAGTAAATTATATATGGTTAGTGTCCAGCACCTTGCCTGATTTAATGTAGTTTGGAGATGGAATAGTACATTATATATGTTTACTGTCCAGCACCTTCCCTGATTTAATGTGGTTTGGAGTTGGAATAGTAAATTATATATGTTTAGTGTCCAGCACCTTCCCTGATTTAATGTGGTTTGCAGTGGGAATAGTAAATTATATATGGTTAGTGTCCAGCACCTTCCCTGATTTAATGTGGTTTGGAGTTGGAATAGTAAATTATATGTAGTTAGTGTCCAGCACCTTCCCTGATTTAATGTGGTTTGCAGTTGGAATAGTAAATTATATATGTTTAGTGTCCAGCACCTTCCCTGATTTAATGTGGTTTGGAGTTGGAATAGTACATTATATATGTTTAGTGTCCAGCACCTTCCCTGATTTAATGTGGTTTGGAGTTGGAATAGTAAATTATATATGGTTAGTGTCCAGCACCTTCCCTGATTTAATGTGGTTTGGAGTTGGAATAGTAAATTATATGTAGTTAGTGTCCAGCACCTTCCCTGATTTAATGTGGTTTGCAGTGGGAATAGTAAATTATATATGGTTAGTGTCCAGCACCTTCCCTGATTTAATGTGGTTTGGAGTTGGAATAGTAAATTATATATGTTTAGTGTCCAGCACCTTCCCTGATTTAATGTGGTTTGGAGTGGGAATAGTAAATTATATATGTTTAGTGTCCAGCACCTTCCCTGATTTAATGTGGTTTGGAGTTGGAATAGTAAATTATATATGGTTAGTGTCCAGCACCTTCCCTGATTTAATGTGGTTTGGAGTTGGAATAGTAAATTATATGTAGTTAGTGTCCAGCACCTTCCCTGATTTAATGTGGTTTGGAGTTGGAATAGTAAATTATATGTAGTTAGTGTCCAGCACCTTCCCTGATTTAATGTGGTTTGGAGTTGGAATAGTAAATTATATGTAGTTAGTGTCCAGCACCTTCCCTGATTTAATGTGGTTTGCAGTGGGAATAGTAAATTATATATGGTTAGTGTCCAGCACCTTCCCTGATTTAATGTGGTTTGGAGTTGGAATAGTAAATTATATATGGTTAGTGTCCAGCACCTTCCCTGATTTAATGTGGTTTGGAGTTGGAATAGTAAATTATATGTAGTTAGTGTCCAGCACCTTCCCTGATTTAATGTGGTTTGCAGTGGGAATAGTAAATTATATATGGTTAGTGTCCAGCACCTTCCCTGATTTAATGTGGTTTGCAGTTGGAATAGTAAATTATATATGGTTAGTGTCCAGCACCTTCCCTGATTTAATGTGGTTTGGAGTTGGAATAGTAAATTATATATGGTTAGTGTCCAGCACCTTCCCTGATTTAATGTGGTTTGGAGTTGGAATAGTAAATTATATATGGTTAGTGTCCAGCACCTTCCCTGATTTAATGTGGTTTGGAGTTGGAATAGTAAATTATATATGGTTAGTGTCCAGCACCTTCCCTGATTTAATGTGGTTTGGAGTTGGAATAGTAAATTATATATGGTTAGTGTCCAGCACCTTCCCTGATTTAATGTGGTTTGGAGTTGGAATAGTAAATTATATATGGTTAGTGTCCAGCACCTTCCCTGATTTAATGTGGTTTGCAGTGGGAATAGTAAATTATATGTAGTTAGTGTCCAGCACCTTCCCTGATTTAATGTGGTTTGGAGTTGGAATAGTAAATTATATGTAGTTAGTGTCCAGCACCTTCTCTGTTTTAATGTGGTTTGGAGTTGGAATAGTAAATTATATATGGTTAGTGTCCAGCACCTTCCCTGATTTAATGTGGTTTGCAGTGGGAATAGTAAATTATATATGGTTACTGTCCAGCACCTTCTCTGTTTTAATGTGGTTTGGAGTTCGATTAGTAAATTATATATTGTTCGTGTCCAGCACCTTCCCTGATTTAATGTGGTTTGCAGTGGGAATAGTAAATTATATGTAGTTAGTGTCCAGCACCTTCCCTGATTTAATGTGGTTTGCAGTGGGAATAGTAATATATATATGGTTAGTGTCCAGCACCTTCCCTGATTTAATGTGGTTTGGAGTGGGAATAGTAAATTATATATGTTTAGTGTCCAGCACCTTCCCTGATTTAATGTGGTTTGCAGTGGGAATAGTAAATTATATGTAGTTAGTGTCCAGCACCTTCCCTGATTTAATGTGGTTTGGAGTGGGAATAGTAAATTATATATGTTTAGTGTCCAGCACCTTCCCTGATTTAATGTGGTTTGCAGTGGGAATAGTAAATTATATGTAGTTAGTGTCCAGCACCTTCCTGATTTAATGTGGTTTGGAGTGGGAATAGTAAATTATATATGTTTAGTGTCCAGCACCTTCCCTGATTTAATGTGGTTTGCAGTGGGAATAGTAAATTATATATGTTTAGTGTCCAGCACCTTCCCTGATTTACTACTAACTGGAGTGGGAATAGTAAATTATATATGTTTAGTGTCCAGCACCTTCCCTGATTTACTACTAACTGGAGTGGGAATAGTAAATTATATATGTTTAGTGTCCAGCACCTTCCCTGATTTAATACTAACTGGAGTTAGAATAGTAAATTATATATGTTTAGTGTCCAGCACCTTCCCTGATTTAATACTAACTGGAGTTAGAATAGT
Source organism: Calotriton arnoldi (assembly GCA_963921515.1). Taxonomy (NCBI): domain Eukaryota; kingdom Metazoa; phylum Chordata; class Amphibia; order Caudata; family Salamandridae; genus Calotriton; species Calotriton arnoldi. Next base: position 3,736 of record CAWUFW010031690.1, on the reverse strand, counting down.
AAATTATATATGGTTAGTGTCCAGCACCTTCTCTGATTTAATGTGGTTTGCAGTGGGAATAGTAAATTATATATGGTTAGTGTCCAGCACCTTCCCTGATTTAATGTGGTTTGCAGTGGGAATAGTAAATTATATATGTTTAGTGTCCAGCACCTTCCCTGATTTAATGTGGTTTGCAGTGGGAATAGTAAATTATATATGGTTAGTGTCCAGCACCTTCCCTGATTTAATGTGGTTTGCAGTGGGAATAGTAAATTATATATGGTTAGTGTCCAGCACCTTCCCTGATTTAATGTGGTTTGCAGTTGGAATAGTAAATTATATATGGTTAGTGTCCAGCACCTTCCCTGATTTAATGTGGTTTGGAGTTGGAATAGTAATATATATATGGTTAGTGTCCAGCACCTTCCCTGATTTAATGTGGTTTGCAGTTGGAATAGTAAATTATATATGGTTAGTGTCCAGCACCTTCCCTGATTTAATGTGGTTTGCAGTGGGAATAGTACTTCATATATGTTTAGTGTCCAGCACCTTCCCTGATTTAATGTGGTTTGCAGTGGGAATAGTAAATTATATAAGGTTAGTCTTCAGTGTCTTCCCTGACTTAATATAAATTAATAGCAAATTATAATGTTTGCTATTTAACACCTTTCCTGAGTTAATGTAGTTTATAGTGAGTATAGTGAAGAAATACAAATATATTATGGTGTAAGGATAAAGATATAGTTATAAATGTTTGGACAAATATAATAGTTTTTAAAGTACATTGATACAATATAATTTTTTTATTATAGATATAATATTTCATAACATGTAAAAAAAACACAGAAACATCTTCATATTTTATTTATATTTTTATTTATGACAATTTGATAATAAAAAATAGAAAAAATATTTTATTTTTTTAAGTATATTTATTTTTATTGTTTTAACCAGGAAAAAAAACATTTTGCTAATTGTTTATACATTACATATTTGGCAAATATTAAATATTTACATATAACATTTTTCAAAAAATAGTATTAGAAATTGTTGTTTTATTGCATTATTTAGGGGTCGATTCCGATCTCGGCCGGAAGCGCACCGAATACGATTCGTCCGGAAAAAATACGAGCCAAACGCGTTTTTCCCGAACGATTTGAACAGTCGTCCGAGCGAGCAAGTACGATGCGCATTACTGCTAAAATTCGAACGAGCCGTATCGTACCCATTCCATCTCCAGTTCCCGACCGAGCTGGATCCGGAAACGCCGAATCGAAGTCGCACGGAAGTAAATACACAGCACCTTCCGGCCGGACAAGTACGATGCGCACTCCGTACGCGCCGAACTGGTCGCTACGTCCGGCACGTCAGAGCATCCGGGAGAGCTGCACATAAGCTCCGATTCGCGCCACAAGATGATCCACGGCTACGAGACGAACAAGCCAGCTACGAGTACGAGTCGAAGCCACGAGAAACCCGAACGAGACGAACCAACCATGAATCCCATCGCACAGGTCCTGCCAATACTGTACATCTATTACCGGAACCGGTACAGACGCGTACGGCGCAGACGGTAAGTCAAACACCCACTACACAAACAAACGACACGTACCCGACATATGTCACACACACATAGGGATGCAGAAATGACGCACACTAGCAACAGCAGAACCATAGGGGCGGGATGGCTATCACCAATGCCATACACACCCATAGGGGCCTGATGGCTACCACTACCACCACCCCTACTCAGGATGCCTAGCACTACTACCATCCCCACTCATAGGGGGATGGATGCCTACCACTACCACCACCCCTACTCAGGGGGGGCTGGATGCCTGTCACTACCACCACCCCTACTCATGGGGGCCTGGATGCCTACCACTACCACCACCCCTACTCATGGGGGGCTGGATGCCTACCACTTCCACCACCCCTACTCATGGGGGCCTGGATGCCTACCACTACCACCACCCCTACTCATGGGGGGCTGGATGCCTACCACTACCACCACCCCTACTCATGGGGGCCTGGATGCCTACCACCACCCCTACTCATGGGGGGCTGGATGCCTACCACTACCACCACCCCTACTCAGGGGGGGCTGGATGCCTGTCACTACCACCAGCCCCACTCATAGGGGAATTGATGCCTACCACTACCACTACCCCTACTCATGGGGGCCTGGATGCCTACCACAACCACCACCCCTACTCATGGGGGGCTGGATGCCTGTCACTACCACCACCCCTACTCATGGGGGGCTGGATGCCTGTCACTACTACAATCCCCACTCATAGGGGGATGGATGCCTACCACTACCACCACCCGTACTCATGGGGGGCTGGATGCCTGTCACTACCACCACCCCTACTCATGGGGGGCTGGATGCCTGTCACTACCACCACCCCTACTCATGGGGGCCTGGATGCCTACCACTACCACCACCCCTACTCATGGGGGGCTGGATGCCTACCACTACCACCACCCCTACTCATGGGGGCCTGGATGCCTACCACAACCACCACCCCTACTCATGGGGGGCTGGATGCCTGTCACTACCACCACCCCTACTCATGGGGGCTGGATGCCTGTCACTACTACCATCCCGAATCATAGGGGATGGATGCCTACCACTACCACCACCCCTACTCATGGGGGCTGGATGCCTGTCACTACCACCACCCCTACTCATGGGGGGCTGGATGCCTGTCACTACCACCACCCCTACTCATGGGGGCCTGGATGCCTACCACTACCACCACCCCTACTCATGGGGGCCTGGATGCCTACCACTACCACCACCCCTACTCATGGGGGGCTGGATGCCTACCACTACCACCAACCCTACTCATGGGGGCCTGGATGCCTACCACAACCACCACCCCTACTCATGGGGGTCGGAATGCCTGTCACTACCATCACCCCTACTCATGGGGGCTGGATGCCTACCACCACCCCTACTCATGGGGGGCTGGATGCCTACCACTACCACCACCCCTACTCAGGGGGGTCTGGATGCCTGTCACTACCACCATCCCCACTCATAGGGGAATTGATGCCTACCACTGCCACCACCCCTACTCATGGGGGCCTGGATGCCTACCACTACCACCACCCCTACTCAGGGGGGGCTGGATGCCTGTCACTACCACCATCCCCACTCATAGGGGAATTGATGCCTACCACCACCCCTACTCATGGGGGCCTGGATGCCTACCACTACCACCACCCCTACTCAGGGGGGCCTGGATGCCTACCACAACCACCACCCCTACTCATGGGGGGCTGGATGCCTACCACAACCACCACCCCTACTCATGGGGGGCTGGATGCCTGTCACTACTACCATCCCCACTCATAGGACGGGTAATGCATGACACAACCAGCATACTCCAACATAAGGAATGTCAGCAAAAGACATCCCCCCAACATCATGACAAGAGTGTGTAGTCTGTGTCAAATGCCTACAACACTGAACATGACATTGAACATACAATGTGACCCCCTATCACATGTGTCACACACAAATGTGTGTGGCCTTCACAATGCAAGCAGACCATGACCACTGTGGGAATGGGGTCTAAACCCCATCATCACAGTGACCAAAAGGTAAGTGTGGGGTCCATAGCTGAAGCACATTTTGAACATTGTGGCAATGGGGTCCAAACCCCCATCATCACAGTGACCAAAAGGTAAGTGTTGTCATGGAAAAGCTGCAACTGCCAAACAGCATGGAGGATTCCTGGTCACA
>CAWUFW010031689.1:0-15127 GCA_963921515.1 Calotriton arnoldi | reverse complement strand
ACAACACTCCCAGCCATCCTGTCAGCACAGCCAGCCCACCCACAGGGAAGCAGAGTCAAAGGAAGGAAGCATGGGCATGCTGGGAAGGGGGGTGGAGGCAATAGCATGATGGGAGAGCGTAGTCACAGACATAGCTCACCCCCACAACTGTCCCATCAACACCACCCTGAACCATGCTCACATCACAGGAGTGGAGAAGGACTCACAAGATGGCTGACACTGGCTACTGCTGTGGGGAGCACAAGGCCCTGCTGCCAACTGTGCACCAACAAACAGCAGGACACCACTGACTGACATCCTGAGAGACAACTTCCACTCCCTGCAATGCAAGCACGTTCCATGGTGGGCTATCTGGCTGGCTGGGTGGGAAGGGGGACTTGCAGCACTGACTATAGTCACCAGCACCTCCCCTCACACCCCCAACACAAACTCCACAGTACCCACCTGGTAGAATGCAATGCCCTCCATCCTAACACAAGATCCCACAAAGCACCACCACCCTGGGTTATGTTGTGTGAAGCACAGGGACACTCTTGGGACTCTTAGCCAAACAACTGCCAGGACAACACTCCCAGCCATCCTGTCAGCACAGCCAGCCCACCCCACAGGGAAGCAGAGTCAAACGGAAAGGAAGCATGGGCATGCTGGGAAGGGGGTGGAGGCAATAGCATGATGGGAGACGTAGTCACAGACATAGCTCACCCCCACAACTGTCCCATCAACACCACCCCTGAACCATGCTCACATCACAGGGAGTGGAGAAGGACTCGCAAGATGGCTGACACTGGCTACTGCTGTGGGGAGCACAAGGCCCTGCTGCCAACTGTGCACCAACAAACAGCAGGACACCACTGACTGACATCCTGAGAGACAACTTCCACTCCCTGCAATGCAAGCACGTTCCATGGTGGGATATCTGGCTGGCTGGGTGGGAAGGGGGACTTGCAGCACTGACTATAGTCACCAGCACCTCCCCTCACACCCCCCCCAACACAAACTCCACAGTACCCACCTGGTAGAATGCAATGCCCTCCATCCTAACACAAGATCCCACAAAGCACCACCACCCTGGGTTATGTTGTGTGAAGCACAGGGACACTCTTGGGACTCTTAGCCAAACAACTGCCAGGACAACACTCCCAGCCATCCTGTCAGCACAGCCAGCCCACCCCACAGGGAGAGCAGAGTCAAAAGGAAGGAAGCATGGGCATGCTGGGAAGGGGGTGGAGGCAATAGCATGATGGGAGACGTAGTCACAGACATAGCTCACCCCCACAACTGTCCCCATCAACACCACCCTGAACCATGCTCACATCACAGGGAGTGGAGAAGGACTCACAAGATGGCTGACACTGGCTACTGCTGTGGGGAGCACAAGGCCCTGCTGCCAACTGTGCACCAACAAACAGCAGGACACCACTGACTGACATCCTGAGAGACAACTTTCACACTCCCTGCAATGCAAGCACGTTCCATGGTGGGATAACTGACTGGGTGGGTGGGTGGGTGGGAAGGAGGTCTGGCTGTCAACCAAACACAATCAATGCAGACCATGTTCACACCCCAGAGAATACATAGAAATGCCCAAATAATGCAGGACAATGTGCCACACCAATATCAACCCCTGACTGTGACAACTTAGGACAATACAATGTACAGGCCCGCACCCCGAGGCACAGTCACAACTGTCAGGTGTGTCAACCACTGATGCCTGCAGAAACATGACATACATTGTTTGTGTCTCCCAAAAACAGGTGATGATAGGGACACAGCAGCAGACGCTGAGGAGTCCCAGTCCCAGGCTCAAGAGGATGCCGAGCTCACTGGCGTCGTACAGCCTCTGTCCTCCTCGGACGATGAAGAACAACCTGGCACATCCGGTGCAAGTCAACATGCTGCACCAGCAGGACCACCAGCTGCAGCACCAGCAGGTCCACCAGCTGCACCCCCTGCACCCACCCCTCCAACGACTGTCACCACGAATACCATCCCTGCCGACATGGACAGAATAAGGAACAACACCAGCGCAGTGACCCTGGACCAACCTGGGGCCATGGACACCACCACCACCACCAACCCCCAAGGTGGACCAGGGTTATCTGTGTGTGCAACTGCACACACTGCACATGTCAGCAGGGGTGGTGGGAGGGGTGGGAGACAGAGGTCGCTGCTTGCAGACGTTGCTGGTGTGCATGAAGACCCACAACTGGTACGCATAGCTGATGCGTGCCAGTCCAGCACCGGAGAGCTCAGCCAGGTAGTGGGGCTCCTCAGAGACATTAAACAGCAGCAGGCTGCCCATCATGCCCGCTTGGACTCCCACATGTCCCAAGTGGAGTCACACATGTCACGTGTGGACTCCCACATGTCACGTGTGGACTCCCACACTGACCCGCGTGGAGTCCAAGTGGGATGTACTACATGAGATGACGGCGGTGCACAGGGACATTTTACAATGCCTCCGCCAGATGAACAGCAACCAGTCCACACCTCCCTGTGTGCCAACAACATCTGGTACCGAACAAACTGCAACTGCCACAGGGAGGGAGGAGGACTCTGGCGGAGAGTCCCCTGCACCGCAGCAGCCTGCACTTGAGGGCCCCCCCCAAGAAGAGGGGTCGTCCGAGGAGGGGAAAGTGAGAGGCTGATGGCCAAGCGCAACTCCCAGGAAGCCTGAACCTGTTCTGGATTTTCGCCTTTGTGCACAGACTGTTCACCCTGTTGATGGCAACACTACTCCCACACATTGCATGGGGAGTATAAGTTGGAACAATGTGTCAGACAACAGTGGCCCCGATACTGGGGATCCTGTCTACCTGGACTTTCTATTCATCTAGGAACTTGGGATTGCAAGATTCATGTACAGCACAATCCATCCTATGCACTATTATCACAATAAACACACTAATACACCATACTTACCTCTGTCGTGATTCCAACGTGGGTGCTGTTATGGGGATGATGAACAGCAAAATTACACAGTGTATGCGAACTGCAACAGCAAGGACAACACAGGCATGTGAGTACAGGCAACGTGACACATATGAGGGAGACACACCACCAGGGCTACACAACACATACACACCTAGGCCATCTGACTCATTGCCTACACTGATGTTGCCAGGGAAGACGGTGCAATGCACAGACACCACACCCATTCCCAGTTGTAGTCAAGTAGCCCACAGGTGCAGTAAGCAAATGGCAGTCAAATGTGTGACCACAGACAACGCACATCACTAAGTGAAGCACAGGTTTATTACACAGTAGCAACATGCCGTAACCACTACAGATGCAAGGTAACCCCACCTGGTAGCGGGCACACAGTCAACAACTGTAGACAGAAGGAAGTCCATGGGTGTGGCGCACATCACCTGTAGGGACACAACAGCTACCAGCCTGGATGTGCAATCACGTCGTCGGTGGACACAGTTCACCAAACGAATCTGAAAGTACCCTGTGAAGGACAGAAATGACACACAGTCAAAAGCAATGCAGTACAGGACAGAACAGCAAAACTCATGCACAATACATGTTACAAGATACCCACCCAGAACCAAGTTAGCATGTCAACACTGTTGGGGAGTACAGCCCACCTGTCACCACACATCGCAACACACATCCTGTCAAGTAGCCCATGGACACACTCCAACAGCACCAGAGCACCACCCACACATCATGCCAACTCACATCATTCACATGACACCTCAGGATACTCACATTCAGCTAAAGAAGTTGGTGATGAGCTGTGTGCGGACATCACCATCATCATCATCATCGTCACTGGCATCGTGGTCCAGGCCAGGATCCTCCACAGGTGGCGGATGTTGGTCATCGTCATCCTGGATGAGAGGCAACTCCTTCCGCACTGCCAGGTTGTGAAGCATGCAGCAGACGATGATAATCTTGCACACTTTCGCAGGGGCATATGGGAGGGACCCTCCGGTCTTGTCCAGGCAGCGGAAGCGGCTCTTCAGGAGACCAAAGGTCCGCTCAATCACTCTCCTGGTCCGACCATGTGCCTCATTGTAGCGCATCTGGGCAGGTGTCACAGGGTTCCTGAGGGGTGTCAGCAACCACGGCATGTTGGGGTATCCCGAGTCACCTACGGACAGACAAGTGCACATCAGCTGACTTGGAAAAGTGGGCGGAATACTACAGATCAGATCACACACAATGGCACAAAGTCAGTACACACCGACAAGCCAGGCACGCTGGTTCTGCATCTGTGCCATCAACCTGGGGATGCGACTACTCCTCATCACAAAGGCATCGTGTGCTGAACCAGGGAAACGGGCACACACGTGTGTGATGGTCATGTCTGCAAGACACACCACCAGTGCATTGACCGAGTGGTAGTGCTTGCGGTTCCTGTAGGCCTGCTCCTGGGCCTGTGGTGGTACCAAAGCCACATGTGTCCCATCAATGGAGCCAATGACATGCGGCATCCTCCCCAGGGCATAAAAGTCACTCTTCACGTCAGTGAATCGTCGCAGTCTAGGGAAATAGATGTACCGGTTCAGGAAGAGCAACATTGCCGCCAAAACATCGCGGAGCACACGGCTGAACATGGTCTGTGACATCCCACCAGCAGACGCCACAGTATGTTGGAAGGTACCGGTGGCAAAGAAGTGTAGGGCTGCCATCACCTTCACCTTGGGGGTCAGCGCTGTAGGATACGGCCGGCCAGGCTGCAAATGTGGGGACAACTGCACTGCCAAATCCTCAATCAGCTGCCTGGTGAAGCGGTACCGTCGGATGCTGTCCCGTTCCACCATCGTTGCCAGGTCTGGGAATGGCCGATGGACAGCAGGAGCCCTGCAGTGCAGAGGAGAAGTAAGCAAGATCGTCAGTCACCCCACATATGCGGCATTGAACACACTCAAGATCCCAACATACATCATCATGAGGCACAACTACATGAAGTGTGCAGTACCGGAACGACATTTATGGTACATACATGGCCAACATCTGTCAACACGGTCCTACAGGTGGCATCAATTTGTCCCAGGTTGGCCCATTGGATATCATGATGCTGTGTCACAGTCACCCCCCAGTGACATGTGAGGACAGATGTGCCCCAGGCACCACAGCTCAACGACAGGCACATTCCCAGGGACCCTGTAATGCCACATGGACACTGGCATCACCTGGAGTATCATGTGTACACCACAACAAAACAAACATGACCCCCACAGGTAGTGGCCACACTTGCCATGGCAGGAGAGCCATGGACGTCTGTGACACACACGCACAACATCAGAGTCCATGCACACACAACGTGGATGTGGAGACTGTCTCCCATTGTGCACATGAAATCAGAGACATTGTAAACACTACATGCACAAAGACTGTGGAGGGCCATCACTATTGTGCCACTGGGACACCCTGGCTCAAACATACCGTCCCACATGGGACTCACGGGGTATGTGACATGACATACACAAACACCACTGTGAAATGTGACCATGGCACATGCACAGATATGAACAGTTGCACATCACAGTGGTCACGTACACGTAACACCCAGGATCCTGTCCCCATTAACACGTGCACAGCCTGGGGGTGGCTGCCCACAGGTGACACCCACAGGACAACATGTACACCAACATACACACAATAGGAAATGCAGCCTTACATGCCTTATGATAAGGTTTGGACAGGCTGTCGTGATGTAGGTGTGCCCCTCACTCCCTGGGAGCTATCTGTGGCTGGCATATGTCCATCTGAGACAGGCATGCTGACATATGCCAGTCACATGTACAGTGATGCGTTGTACTGCAATGGACCGATCGGTGCCTCCGGCCCGGCCCATTGCATTCAATGTGTGCGCGGTACGCGTTGTACCCCTGTGCGCGTTGAACAGCAATGGACCGATCGGTGCCTCCGGCCGGCCCATTGCATTCAATGTGTGCGGGCACGCGTTGTACCCCTGTGCGCGTTGAACAGCAATGGACCGATCGGTGCCTCCGGCCGGCCCATTGCATTCAATGTGTCGGTGCACGCGTTGTACCCCTGTGCGCGTTGAACAGCAATGGACCGATCGGTGCCTCCGGCCGGCCCATTGCATTCAATGTGTGCGGTGCACGCGTTGTACCCCTGTGCGCGTTGAACAGCAATGGACCGATCGGTGCCTCCGGCCGGCCCATTGCATTCAATGTGCGCGAGTACGCGTTGTACCCCTGTGCGCGTTGAACAGCAATGGACCGATCGGTGCCTCCGGCCGGCCCATTGCATTCAATGTGTGCGGGTACGCGTTGTACCCCTGTGCGCGTTGAACAGCAATGGACCGATCGGTGCCTCCGGCCGGCCCATTGCATTCAATGTGTGCGGGTACGCGTTGTACCCCTGTGCGCGTTGAACAGCAATGGACCGATCGGTGCCTCCGGCCGGCCCATTGCATTCAATGTGTCGGGTACGCGTTGTACCCCTGTGCGCGTTGAACAGCAATGGACCGATCGGTGCCTCCGGCCGGCCCATTGCATTCAATGTGTGCGGGTACGCGTTGTACCCCTGTGCGCGTTGAACAGCAATGGACCGATCGGTGCGCACCCATTGACAATGGGCTTGCCTGGCAACGGACGCGTTTTTGAATATTCGAACGAGTCGGTTGCTGGAAATTCAGTTGGTCACCCACAACAATGTTGCAAAATAATGTATGTCATGAAGTTGAAGATTTGAAGGATGCTGTGGGCGTGTTTTGGTGCTGCTATTCCATGGATTGGCCAGATTCAGAAGATGCAAACGACTTGGACCTATCACTTTGGACACAAGGGACAGTATCTGCCTCTCCAGCACATATATATTGCTGCATGTTCCCCTGAGAGCCCACTTGCCTGCACTACATGCTCCAGGACGACATCTGCCACTGCACTGCTGCTGTCTCTGCCCCTCTGGACCCTGCAATGGCACGTACTGTGGAGAGAGCCCCAGCCTTCAGCCTTGAAGAGAACCAGGCCCTGCTGGACAGCCTACTTCCACAGTACAGCAAGCTGTATGGGACACCAGGGAGCAGGTGAGTGTTCTGTGCACTGCCTTTCTGAATGTGCATTTTGTCTGACTAGCAAGGCTGAGAGTCAGCACACCACTGGCTAGCAGGCTCACTGAGTAGTTGTCACCCCCATAGTGTGTAGTGACTTGCACTGGACAGGTATGGTGCAGTGACAGTGCTTCTGAACAGGGTTTTACTCCCCATGCTATGATACTATGTAGTGACTTCTGGAAAACTGTCCATGGGCAGCCGTGCACTGCCTGGGTACACCATGTGCCCCTGTGATTGCGACATGTATATGCAACTGTGTCATGCACGGATATGTTGCATGTGTAGTAATGTCCTTATCACTTTGTCATCCTGACAGGCTTCTGCCCATCGGAAGCATGAGATCTGGAAGGACATCGTCCGGGCTGTCCGGTCCGTGGGGGTCTACCAGCGCCGGATCCGCAACTGCCAAAAGAGGTGGCAGGACCTTCGGGGCTGGACCCGGAGGATTGCACGGGTCCAGCTGAAGCTGTCGCCTCCTCGCAGGAGGGGCGGAACACGGACCCTGACCCCCCACATGCTCAGGATCCTGGCGGTGGTCTTTCCAGACCTGGATGGGCAGCTGAAGGCCAGAGAGCAGCAAGGAGGGGGTGAGTCAAAGACTGCACTGTGTACTCTGTCTAACATGTTATGTGCCCTCCTCGGGCCAGGTTGAACTGCCACAGTACAGCAGTCATGTTGTCCAGGAGCCATGTCCCTCTATTGTGCACTGCCCACTCCTCATCTGATACCCAGGTGTGGCCCTTACATGCAGGGAATTCTGTCACTTAGGACTGTGTCCTTGCAGTTTGCTTGACTCAAGGTGGGAGACAGCATCTGTTTCTCTGACTCTGTGGTGGGCATCATGGGTGGGTCCATTGCTTACACAATGCCTGTATTCTGACATGTAGGGTAGTGTCACAGGTCTCCCATATGTCCAATAGGTATGACCTGGACAGATGAGGGTTAAGAGGATGTGTTGTGGGGGGATGTACATGTGCACTTGTGCAGCTCCAGGACTTGCATTCCCCATGACCTACTATTGTGACACAGTGCAGAGTGTTGTTGTCTGGCTGCAAAGTCATACATCACTGAGACAGTGATGTATGACTTTGCAGTCATGCCTCCGCCATGGCATGTGTCTACTGATTGGTGATCCTGCAGGGGAGTGACATGTGCTACATGCACACCATAGTGGCGCTGGCTATCAGGACATGGGTGCATCATGGTGTCTGTCGCTGGTATGCATCACATGCATTTCCTATTTGACTCTGGGCATCCCTTACATCCGTAAACCTGTACTGACTCAGTGGCAAGAGCTGTGATGTGTCCACACCGTGTCCTCTGCACTGTCCAACTACTGTGTACTTGGTGCATGTGTCAACACTGGGGTGTTGCAATCCAACAGACACCAGACAGATGGGTGCAAGGCCATGTGGGATGTGAGTGCCATGCTTGGCATCAGACTGACAATTGACTTCTCCTGTTCAATTAGTGCACTTTTAGCAATGTACAACTAATGATGCCAGGGCTTGCTCTGGGATGTGCTGTGCTCACAGTGGTGTGTGCGTTATGTGCAGGTGACTGATGTCTGTCTGTTTCCCCATTGTTTGCAGATACATCCACGGCCACGGAAGGGGACAGCTCCACGGACCAGGAGGAGCCGGAGAGCCAGACTGGGTCAGCAGCCGAGGAGTGGTCGGAGGGACCCAGTGGCACGGAGGGCGAGGGGAGCCACACCGAGGAGTCCTCAGCAGCATCCACCTCAGCTGAGGACCAGAGCAACTCGGAGGATGACTCCCTTGTGGAGGCGGGTGTCAGCAGCCACCACACCCCAGCTAGTGTTGCTGTCCCCGCCACCACCAGCACCACCACCGCCCTCCCATCGGCTCCCATTCCCCAGGTCCGTGGAGGCTCCCATGTCCGGGAGCGTGTCTCCTTTGGGCCAGGCACCGCACCCCTGCCCCTGTGTCCCCTGCTGCCCTGAGTGAGGAGTCTGTGTACCTCCTTCGCCAGCTCCATGTAGGGCAGACAGCCATGCTGAGTGTCCTCCATGCGCACACCGCGCTGTTGACTCAGCTGGTGTCGTTCATGGAGGGCATCTCATCGGGCATGTCTGACCTACAGAGGGGCAATAGGTCCATGGACTCCTCCCTGACGGCAGCAGTGTCCCTCCTCAAACGGTCCCTCACCCCTCCTGCCTCTGCTCCATCCACACTCCCCAGCACCTTACCCATCCCAGGCACACACACACTGGCACACACCAGCACACACACATCCAGCACACTGACACACACGCCAATGACAAAACGCACACGCAAGCACATTCAGGGGACTGAAGCCAGACTCACAGGGGATGGGGCCCTGGAACACACACACGCATCCACATGCACTGCGCAGTCCTCAGTTCCCTCTCCCTCCAAAGCACCCTCCCTTGCCTCACCTGCAACCCCAAAGTCACAGCAGCTCTTCCTCTGTGACCTCGGCCTCTTCCCCACCGATGAAGCTGCTCCAGCATCCCGGGGGAAGAGGAAGCCCACCCACACGGAGCAGAGTGCCCCTCGCCCCCGGACACCCTCCCCCAGGCGCAGACGGACTGAGGCCCCCACCCGCAAGTCCCCCGGAGTGCTAAGAGCAAGACCCCGCCACCGCCCTGCAGCTCAGGCACAAGGTCTCCGTCCTCCATCCCTCAGGCCCCCACTGCACAGGTGCCCCCACCACACCCTGCCCCAGGTTCCCCCACCCACAGATATACCATCCCCAAGATGCTCCGGCCTTCTCCCCTGCCACTTGCTCTCCCAGCACCACACCCCCCGCTGCGCTTGTCTGTGCCACTGATGTGGTGAGGGTGTCCTCCCCCTCTGTCCAACCCACCTTGCCTGTTCCCCATTCTCCTCCCCTGGAGGTAGGCACTGCAGTGGAGTCCACTACCGCCCTGTCTGACTTGGGCACTGCAGTGGCGGACCTGTCCACCCCATCTGCAGGGTCCACTGCAGTTGTGCCGGCACCCACGACATCTGTGTCATGCCCCCCAGTTGTGCCGGCACACACCATGTCAGACACCTCCACTGCAGTTGTCAGTGGCTCTCCAGCACCCACCACCCCTTCCCTGACTCCCCCTGGTGAGCCCTGATCCTGTCCCTGCGGTGCCTGGCCTGCCCCCCGGTTGCCCCTCCTAGTGGATTGTCCCTGGTATTGTGCAGGCATGCGTAGGGTGACATCTGCCAGTGTCACCCTGTTTGAACTTTGACAATGGACTGGCCATTGGCCTTTGCTCTTTTTTCAGGACTTCGTTTGGCCTCAACACATATGCTGAATAAAGCAACTTTCTTTTCTCTAGTGCTCATGCTTCAGATGTACATGTTGTTGGTGCAGCTAACCATGCCCTTGCTGCAGTGATGGTGATATCTGGTCTCATGATTATGAAGTGTTACTGTGCAGGAACCCATGTGGTCCAGGGGGAATGTGTCCTATCATGTGGTGTATCCATGTCATCAATAGCAGCATCTGAGGGTGTCATGTGTTCAGTATTTGGCAATGGGTTTCCTACTTACATTGGCAATTTCACATCTGTGGCTTCCACCCCTGCACATCTGTTGTGCCTGCCATCGTTGCTTTTGTCTACTTCCCTGACCGTGTTGCCATCTCCAGTGGACATGCAGGTTTGGGCATCAATGGGGAGGGACTCATCCGTGTAGTCAGTGCAACATTGCTATACAAGTGTGTTGGATCTGTGCTGATGATTCCGTTGGCACATCCATGACCAGGCTGATGTGATGGGAGCCCTCATTTGGTGCTAATTGTTGATTGTGTGACCAAGTGCTCAGCTGACATGATGGGGCCCTACTGAGGCAACATATGGCACAGCTTTCCTCACACAGGAGTGGAGTCCCCTCATGGCAGTGTGTACACGTGTGACATTGCCTGCGCCCAAGGTGTGTGTTGTATGTGCATGTCTGTGTGTTCACTTCCATTCATCTGCGCATGCTGTGATCCCTAGTGTTGTACCTGTTTGTGATGCTTTCTGACTTGAGCTATGTTCCCCCAAAGTCTTCTCCCTGTGTTCTCTGTGATGTGGGTGCATGGCACATTACTGGTCATCAGGGTGTCACCCATAGGTGTGTTTGCTGTCAGGGCAGAGTTTGTGTGCTGACGCAGATGGGTCACAGTCAGGTTTCCCTTTGGCACTTGTTGTTTGCCCCTGTCATGTGATTTCCAGTTTGTGTTATCTTTCAGTGATTGTGACACGTTGTGTGTGTGACTGCTGGCACTCCTTAGGGTCCGGGCTGCAATGTTGGTTGTTGTCTATGTGTGTTCTTTGTGGGTGACCTTGGCTTCTTCATTGGTGTGTGACTGTGGCTGGGATCCCATTGGTCGGTGTGGTATTGCCGTCATGTCCATGTACAGCGTAGTGTGCAGTGTGTCAGACATTCAGGAGTCTTGTTGAGTGTCCATGTGTGATGTGTTTCTACACCTTGGTTCCCACCCACCACCCTGGAATAGTAATGGGTGCATGTGCAATGTCACCAGTGCATGTGTACTTCACTGCTGCACATTGTTGGAGGTCGAGGGGTGTGGTCTTGAGTGTGTGCAGATGAGAGTTGTTGCCCGGCTAGTCCCCTGCCTCCATGTTGGCCTTGGCTTACTGGCCATGCTGATTGATTTGTGCTTGTGTAGGTGTGATGGTAGTTAGTTGCTCAGGACACCTGACTGTGGTTCACAGTGTGAACGACATTTAGCTTTGTCATCACAGTGGTATTTTTCTTCAGCCCAGGGTCACCACATTGTGGGGGCCCTGGGGGTGGTGCTGTGGTGTGTCTGTGACTTGCTGTGTCAGTTGTTGTTCCTACGTGCCTGTGTGACATGTGTGTTTTGTGCTCCCTCTCACCTGTCAATGCCTGCTTGCCCACATAGGGGATTTGGATCCATGAGTTACCTTAGTGTGGCAGTGTATGCACATCTGTATGATTGGTATTCAGCTCTCCTCATGTGTTGTGTTGTTGCCTGGGGACACTGGCACCCCCACCCCTCACCTGCTGTGTATGATGACAGTGTTGGTCTGCCTGTTAGTGTTTGTGCATCTGCACCACTGCATTGGCATATCTTGGGTGTGCCATTGGCTGTATGTTGTTTGGTGTGTTTCCCCTGCTGTCCCTGGGACTCCTAGGTCATCGGTCAGCACAGTGATCATGGTTTGTGTGTCCCATTGCTGCCATGGTATGGTATCTGTTCACCTCACATCTGCTGTCTCCACAGGGTATCTGCATTTGTGTGCCCATTGGTGCAAATATGTGGTTCTGCATTCTGATGGTCACTTCTGTCATTGTGTCATTGATGACTGTTGACGGTCTCAGCCACCATGGGTGTTGTTTGTCTGCACATGGCCAAAGGAATGTTTCATTTGCACTGCAGTATTTGGCTCCCCCAATTTATGTTGCAATGGGACACATACACTACTTTGCCACAGATGAGTTTTTGGTTCTGTGACCAGGAATGATCCATGCAGTTTGGCAGTTGCAGCTCTTTCTTTGTCAACAATTACCTTTTGGTCACTGTGATGATGAGGGTGTAGACCCCATTGCCACAATGGTCAAAATGTGCTTCAGCTATGGACCCCACACTTGCCTTTTGGTCACTGTGATGATGGGGGTTTAGACCCCATTGCCACAATGGTCAAACTGTGCTTCAGCTATGGACCCCACACTTACCTTTTGGTCACTGTGATGATGGGGGTTTAGACCCCATTGCCACAATGGTCAAAATGTGCTTCAGCTATGGACCCCACACTTACCTTTTGGTCACTGTGATGATGGGGGTTTAGGCCCCATTGCCACAATGGTCAAAATGTGCTTCAGCTATGGACCCCACACTTGCCTTTTGGTTACTGTGATGATGGGGGTTTAGACCCCATTGCCACAATGGTCAAAATGTGCTTCAGCTATGGACCCCACACTTACCTTTTGGTCACTGTGATGATGGGGGTTTAGGCCCCATTGCCACAATGGTCAAAATGTGCTTCAGCTATGGACCCCACACTTGCCTTTTGGTTACTGTGATGATGGGGGTTTAGACCCCATTGCCACAATGGTCAAAATGTGCTTCAGCTATGGACCCCACACTTACCTTTTGGTCACTGTGATGATGGGGGTTTAGGCCCCATTGCCACAATGGTCAAAATGTGCTTCAGCTATGGACCCCACACTTGCCTTTTGGTCACTGTGATGATGGGGGTTTAGGCCCCATTGCCACAATGGTCATGGGCTGCTTGCATTGTGGGTGCCACACACATATATGTGTGGCACATGTGCTAGGGGGTCACATTGTATGTTCAATGTCATGTTCGGTGTTGTAGGCATTTGACACAGCCTGCTCACACGCTTGTCATGGTGGTGGGGGGGATGTCTTAATCTTGCATTCCCTAGGTTGTGGTGTGCTTGTTGTGTCATGCATTGTCCATCCTATGAGTGGGGGTGGTAGTAGTGGTAGGCATCCAGCCCCCTGGCTAAGGGTGGTAGTAGTGGTGGGCATCCTGCCCCCTGGCTAAGGGTGGTGGTAGGCATCCAGCCCCCCTGGCTAAGGGTGGTGGTAGGCATCCAGCCCACCCTGGCTAAGGGTGGTAGTAGTGGTGGGCATCCTGCCCCCTGGCTAAGGGTGGTAGTGGTGGGCATCTGGCACCCCCTGGCTAAGGGTGGTAGTAGTGGTGGGCATCCAGCCCCCCTGGCTAAGGGTGGTGGTAGGCATCCAGCCCCCCTGGCTAAGGGTGGTAGTAGTGGTGGGCATCCTGCCCCCCTGGGTGAGGGTGGTAGTAGTGGTAGGCATCCTGCCCCCTGGTTGAGGGTGGTAGTAGTGGTAGGCATCCAGCCCCCCTGGCTAAGGGTGGTGGTAGGCATCCAGCCCCCCTGGCTAAGGGTGGTGGTAGGCATCCAGCCCCCTGGCTAAGGGTGGTAGTAGTGGTGGGCATCCTGCCCCCTGGCTAAGGGTGGTAGTAGTGGTAGGCATCCTGCCCCCCTGGTTGAGGGTGGTAGTAGTGGTAGGCATCCAGCCCCCTGGCTAAGGGTGGTAGTAGTGGTGGGCATCCTGCCCCCTGGTTGAGGGTGGTAGTAGTGGTAGGCATCCAGCCCCCTGGCTAAGGGTGGTAGTAGTGGTGGGCATCCAGCCCCCCTGGCTAAGGGTGGTGGTAGGCATCCAGCCCCCTGGCTAAGGGTGGTAGTAGTGGTGGGCATCCTGCCCCCCTGGGTGAGGGTGGTAGTAGTGGTAGGCATCCTGCCCCCCTGGTTGAGGGTGGTAGTAGTGGTAGGCATCCTGCCCCCCTGGGTGAGGGTGGTAGTAGTGGTAGGCATCCTGCCCCCTGGGTGGGGGTGGTAGTAGTGGTAGGCATCCAGCCCCCCTGGCTAAGGGTGGTGGTAGGCATCCAGCCCCCCTGGCTAAGGGTGGTAGTAGTGGTGGGCATCCTGCCCCCTGGCTAAGGGTGGTAGTAGTGGTAGGCATCCTGCACCCCTGGTTGAGGGTGGTAGTAGTGGTAGGCATCCAGCCCCCTGGCTAAGGGTGGTAGTAGTGGTGGGCATCCTGCCCCCTGGTTGAGGGTGGTAGTAGTGGTAGGCATCCAGCCCCCCTGGCTAAGGGTGGTAGTAGTGGTGGGCATCCAGCCCCCTGGCTAAGGGTGGTGGTAGGCATCCAGCCCCCCTGGCTAAGGGTGGTAGTAGTGGTGGGCATCCTGCCCCCTGGGTGAGGGTGGTAGTAGTGGTAGGCATCCTGCCCCCCTGGTTGAGGGTGGTAGTAGTGGTAGGCATCCAGCCCCCTGGCTAAGGGTGGTGGTAGGCATCCAGCCCCCCTGGCTAAGGGTGGTGGTAGGCATCCAGCCCCCTGGCTAAGGGTGGTAGTAGTGGTGGGCATCCTGCCCCCTGGCTAAGGGTGGTAGTAGTGGTAGGCATCCTGCCCCCTGGTTGAGGGTGGTAGTAGTGGTAGGCATCCAGCCCCCGTGGCTAAGGGTGGTAGTAGTGGTGGGCATCCTGCCCCCCCTGGTTGAGGGTGGTAGTAGTGGTAGGCATCCAGCCCCCTGGCTAAGGGTGGTAGTAGTGGTGGGCATCCTGCCCCCCTGGGTGAGGGTGGTAG
>CAWUFW010031688.1:0-15131 GCA_963921515.1 Calotriton arnoldi | reverse complement strand
CACTTTCTGTCCTAACTCAGTCAGTCAGTCAAATACACTTTATTCGGTTAATTAAAACCATAAAAGCATACTACATAAAAACACAATAAATATTAAAATGTCAAGATAACACAAACGTCGCAAAATACAAATGGAAAGACATCTAGATCATCAATATACACAGGAATAATTCATTGTATTGATTAAAAAGTATACTAATTAATAGCATACTAATTATTCTGACCACTGCAGTCAAAAAACTAGCTATGTTAAAAATTTCCCAAACATTGGTCAACATTTGCAAATATATAAAAGCAGGTCTAGCCTGTATAAAATCTTTGCCTTTTAAAATGGGTAAAATAAACCGATTTCGAATGTGCAAAAAATGCTCACAAAATAAGACAAAATGCATTGAGTCCTGAGTAGAAAAATTATCA
This sequence comes from Calotriton arnoldi, assembly GCA_963921515.1. Lineage (NCBI taxonomy): Eukaryota > Metazoa > Chordata > Amphibia > Caudata > Salamandridae > Calotriton > Calotriton arnoldi. The sequence goes on along the minus strand of CAWUFW010031688.1, from coordinate 14,715 downwards.
CATGTACAAACACTCAGGTCCTCAGGCTTTTTCCATCCCAATGGTTCAGCGAGAAGTAGATGCAATTGATTAAATCTAAACCTCACTAAAAGGAAACGATGATGCTGGTTGGTGACTGTATTTAAATATGGTTCAATCACTTGTGAGGTGGATAACAACTGTTGTGCCCGCACAAGAGGCTTGATTAATTCCCTAGCCTCTCTATCCATTTGTGATAACTGCAGGTAAGTACTTTTAGCCCAGAGCATATCCGCCTTTAAGAGTTTCTCTGGGGAGCTAAATAGCTCTGGTCTTCCCAGATAAAAGGCAGTCCTTTTCACATAGCTTAGCCAGGGGATACTACTTGCTAGGTCAAGAGCTAAGCAGTCGCAAATAATTTCGCGGTTCATCTCAAGCTCCGAGTTTGTCCAGATACCTATCCATTTAAGTAAAAGTGCCATTCCTATTAGATCTGATATGAAACCTGAACCGGTTTCTTGATGGATAATATAAGTAGAGGTCGATTGTGGCACGGATAGAAGGTTTCTTAGGAATTTATTTTCCACTATTTGGATATCTCTAGCTTCTCTGTATCCCCAAAGATCAGAACCATAGTTTGCTATAGCTATGCATTTAGCCCTGTAGATGTTTAACATAGCATGCATTGGCATAGATCCCAATCTACGAGCAAAATCAAGGACAGCAATGGTGGATCTGGCCATTGCATTTCTTTTGGCTTTCATTTGTGGGACCCATGTACCCTTTTCATCAAATAACACTCCTAGATATAAAAACGACGCCACCTGTGATATTACAATCCCTTCACAATAGTGAGTTTTACATTTCTTGGGCTTTACCCCCATGATCATGGTGTGGGATTTAGAAAAATTGACATCCAGATCCAATGACTTCATAAACTCGGCAAAGGTTGTTAAAAGATGCTGTAGGCCAATTGCCGTTCTAGCTAGTAAGGCAGCATCGTCCGCATATAAGAGAGCCGGAATTAACCGCTCCCGTACACGGGGAATATCCAAACTCGCACCCACTAAAACTGAATCAATATTATTGATGTATAGGGTAAATAAAAGTGGGGCTAGGATGCAACCCTGTCTAACTCCTTTAATAATGCGGATACTATGTGTGAGGTTACCTTTTTGGTCAAATCTCACTGTGGCTGTAAGATCCCGATGCAAATCCGCCAAAAAATTTACAATATTTTCATCCAGACCAAACTTTAATAACAAGTGCCATAATTTGGATCTATTTACACGGTCAAAGGCCGAAGAAAGATCCATAAATGCCAAATGAAGTGACCCTTTCTTCACGATCGTGTATTTTCCAGATAATAAAAGCAAATTTAGGCACTGGTCCGTGGTTCCTCTCCCTTTCCTAAACCCATACTGTAAGTTTGAGAGGATGTTAGTGTCATTGAGCCACTCAGTGAGTTTGACTAAAACCACTCTGCCTAAAACCTTCACAGCTGAATCTATCAGTGAGATTGGCCTATAACATCGCGGGTCTCCTCTATTCCCCTTTTTAAAAACCGGAACTATAACTGATTGTGACCAAGATTGGGGTAAACCAAATTCACAAGCTATATTAAAAACGTTAGCTAGTAATTTAGACCATAAAGGTATATCAGCTTTATATAGGTCAGCGGGGACACCATCTGGTCCAGGAGCTATATTCCTTGACATTTGATCAATGGCCACCGCTATTTCCTTATCTGTAAAAACTAAAAAGTATTTCTTGCCTACATATGGGTACTTGGAGGTTCATGATCTCCCTGATCCCCATATATACCTTTAAAATGGTTGAACCAATCCTCTTACGGGATATTACATTCCAACGAACTACCTTTGTTATCTGAGAAGAATGGCCTATTTACAACATTCCAAAACTTGGCACTGTTCCTTATTACGTCAATTGACAATAAATCATTCAAAGCTTCATTTTTAATATCCAACTTACGTGTATTTATTGCTAACTTATAGTCTTTCCTAAGGGCAGCTATCAAATGTTTATCTTGTGGTCTGTTTTTTAAGGCGACCATTAGCTTCTGGTGCGCAACTGACCACCTGTGGTCAAACCACCTCTCTCTATTGGGATAATCCTTACAATTATTGTTGGAAAACGAGGCAGTATCTGTGAGGCCTGCACAAATAACATGCTGTTCTGGTCTGACCGCCCCTAGAGACCTCTTCACGGGGGCGCGACGGCGCTCCCCGCCTCCTCCTGCTCGCACGGGGCCCGGAGTTGGGATCCCGGGCCCCTTCCCTGCAAATCTTCACGGGGAGCGCGACGGCGCTCCCCGACTTCTTTTTCGGCGGGGGCCAGGGTGGGCTCCTGGCACCCCGCGGGGGCACCTTCACGGGGAGCGCGACGGCGCTCCCTGACTTCCATCTTTGCGGGGGTGCAACGTGCCCCCCGCCTTCAGCGAGGCCCGGAATTGGGATCCCGGGCCCCTTTTCACCACCTTCACGGGGAGCGCGACGGCGCTCCCCGCCTTAGCTTCTGTTGGGGGCAGCCCCCGGGACCTGATCCACCCCGGGGGCACATTCAAGACCGGCAGTGGAGCCCCACGTGCTTCATCGTCGGTCTTCTTGGAGGTCAAAGGTCGCCTACCTTCTGGGGGGCATATCTCAGCCCCCAGGGTACCGATCTGCACCATTTTCACCTCCTCTTGCTCCTGGTGGCGCACCCCAGCCACTGGGAGCACTCTCCTTCGCCGTCTGGGTCTCACAGAGGGTGGATTCAGCAGGGAGCTGCCTTCACTGGCTCCCTGCACCAGCCTTTCGCCTGGCTCTCCTCCTGGGCCTCTCTTCTCCTTGCGCAGAGGCCCAGGCTTCTGCACACTGGTCCTGGTCTCCCCTCGTGGCGCAAGTCCGGGTTCTGGGCCCGTCTGGAGGCTCTTCCTTCCAGCTGCCCATGATGCCAGGCTCCAGCACCAGTCGTCCTCAGCAGACCACACCCCAGAGAGAGCTTCTCTTCCTGTGCAAACACTTTTTAAAGAATGGGGAGGGGGCTAGCAGGAAGTCTCTGTTTGTCCTATAAAACAGCGACACATCACTTCACTGCCCCTGCTCCCTCCTTCCTGCCCAGGACTCTGGGTTGGTTCAAGATGGCGTCTTCCAGGGGTCTCCTGCCACATGGACTCTGAAAGCCCCTTCCCCTGCGCTGCCTTCTCCCTTGTGCAGCTTGGTGCCTGGCACCAGGTGACAGCTGCTGATGGATTAGCATGTAGCTCCACCCATCTTCTCTTCTTGGAGAGGAGGCCTTCACTCTTGGAAGAAAGGTCATTAATCCAGCCTGCCAGGGTCAGCCCCCAGCCAGGCCCTGGTTATGAGCTGACTCAGGGAAATATGACATTTCTGGATGACCCAAAAGCAGTACAAATATGACTTTGGACTCTGCAGAATACTTCTTTTCACACCAGTTGCAGTGGACTTTAATGCGTGTCTGGAACTTGTAGGCCTTAGGAAAGTGAAACTAGCCCATGTGCTCCCCATCCTCATAGGGGAGTAATGGAGTGAAAACAGTAAAGCACACTGACTTTCCCTCAAATGTTTCTTCCAATTGTATAAAGCCTATTCCATGTCACCACCCAATTCTGCATAAGTCCTGCCACACCATTCACTTTGTAGCTGCTCCTGGGCTGTGCGCCAGGAATCTCCCCTGCGCAGCCCGTACACATGTGCACACGCCTGTACACGTGTCTGCGTGTAACCAGCCCGGTGCCCCTTACTCCAGCTGCTGCGCAGTGGCCTAGTCAAGCTAGGGGGACACCAGTAAAATCCACATGCAGTCTCCTTCATCATGAGTTCACTGTGGGTGAGTCCCAACTTATGAGGCTCTCCCACAGTAAAAGCTCAACAAATAGGTGCTCAAAAAGCGAAAAATCCGGGCGGCTCAGAGTGTCAGAACCACCTTCTAACAATTATACATTAGGTCTTTTGCCACCTGCATACAGATCTTACCATAAGCGGTTAGAATTCTACTATCTCTTGCCCCACTATCAAGACACATCTCCATTTCCAATCCTACTTTAGTAGCTAAATCGTTACAGAACTCTTCCGGAATGACCTTACACCATTTTAATCTACGGCCCTGGTCTTTGTTCTTAATTGCTGCAGTAGAGGCCCATTTATTGATTTCAGAATTGAGCACAATGCCCCCTACCAGTATCAGGTGTATGGGATTGTGGTCACTAAATTGTGACCACACAGCTGTGTAATGTTTAACATATGCTTCCAGGGCAGTATTTATGAAAATGTAATCAATGGTTGTATGCATTCCCCTACCTTTAAAAGATGGAATATCATCCATCCCACACGAATCATTTGGATATAAAAGACCAAGATCTGCTAATGTTTGCTCCAAGAATTCCCCTTGCGGTGTGTGTTCAAAGAGTACGTCCGAATACATGCCAGGCCCTAAACTATCAATAACATGACACTTCTTGGAACATAAATGTATATTAAAATCCCCTAAAATAACAACCGAATAAGGTGTAACTTGTTTCTCCTTATAACCCTCCAAATAGGTTTTAAGACTAGACAAATGTTCAGTGACAGAGATTCTGTCAAATGAGTTATAAAAATTAACAGTTAAAACTTTAGTTAAATTGGTGGGCATAATTTCAACAGCTAAACAATTCACTAACCCTGTAACCAATTTTCGATGACTACCTGTAACCTTTAGGGAAATCAGTGTTATTAACCCCCCTTTTGGGTCTTCCCACTACAGAAGGGCTAGCAGGTTCAGAATAAGTAGTATAACCGTCCAACCAGAGAGTATTGTCCACTTCCCAAGATTCTTGAAGCCCAATGACATCATATTCCTTTAAAAAGTTATTCCAGATAACGTCATCCATTTTATTTCTTAGCCCTGCAATATTCCAGCTATATTAACTGTCCCTGCTCTACTTAACTTGTTTCCTTGGGCCAAATTATTTATGGGCTTCCTTTGTGTGCCCTCTTCCTGCCCTTGAGTAAGAAAAACAGTAGTTAGTCAATCATTGCCGTCTAACTGGCTCAATGGTGCAAATCTATTTGCTATTTCCTCCCCACTAGCGACTGGACTATCTCTTACGACATCCCCCGAGGTAAAGGAATTGTGGGGATCCCATTCACCAGGGGGAGATTTCCACTCGGCTTGGAGCTGATACCCAGATTTTGCCTATTTTCTCTCCATTGGGGCCTCAAGGGTGGTGTTAAATGATTGGCCCTCTCGGCCATTTTAGGTGGGTAAAAAAATCCCAGAGGAAATGCATGGATTCCCCCTTTATCACCATGCTGGTTCGCCCCAAAAAGCCAACCCGCTACATCCCTCCTGTCAAAATTAACAACAATGCAATCTCCCTCATTGTTTTTGGGACAGTGGTCAACCCAGCCAACCCGTCTGGCCATTATAATGTGAGATGATGCATTCAAACCTCCCTCAGAGTGTGTTGAGCACCAAAATCTAACTTTACGTATTAACTCTCCCGTTGTTCCACTAACGTTCTCCTTAAGAGGGGGTACCCCAGTTAACACTGCTACCAATGGCGTAGCCTCTGGGGGCAAATGAAGCCTTACTTGGCTTGCGATCCCATTAAACTTGGTCGATCCAACCATAGGCCTAACATCAGCTCTCCTATGAGCTCCTTCAATAACCAACTGATTGGTATCTGATTTAGCTCCTAAAGGGGGCTCATTGGGCTTCTGAGGCCCAAGACAAGAGGTACTAGCACACTCTTCCTCGGAGGCAATCACCCTGTCTTCATTTGGATTGCTATTTATACAGGATGATTTACAGCATTTTCCATTCCCGCCCTTCTCCTTCGAGGTAGTGTTCAGACAAGCCACCCCCTCCCATTTTCTCTCTAGGTATGACAGCTTCTTCATAATTCCATCCACCCCATATTTCATACAATTAATTAATTCAACTCTTAATGTCTCAAATAAAGTGTCAATATGGGTTAGAATTATATCCGTGGGTGTAACTCCAGAATGAGATGGCAGCCTCTCCTCAATACTCAAGTGACTTCCAGGCCTCTCCTGAGAGACCAAATCCTTTTTATTCGACCCTCCCTTGGCTCCTTTCTTCCTCTTTTTCTTCAAAGGTGCTACAAATAATTCCCTTGTAGAGTCCACAGCCGTGTTAACACCAATCTCCAATTGCATCTCCTGGCCTGAGTTCAGCATAGTGTCATTTGCTTGGATAGAGTCATAAGCCCACCCTGTAGTATCTGCAACAATGTCAGTTCCTGTAGTACGTGGGGCTGCCAAAGGAGGAGTATTACCAACTAGGGGTGGGCGGAATTTGTGTAGTCGCGCTACGCAAAGCTCCGCAAAACGGTAAAAAATCTCCGCGAGCACGCAAAAGTTCAGCGAACACGCGGAATTGCTTGTTCTGCCCGTTCGCGATGCTTTTTTCCTGTTCACGAACGCTGTTTGCGTGCTCGGGAGAAATATCTTGCGAACACGCATTTTGAAAGCGTGAACAAGCAAAAAATTCCATGAAGCCGCGGATCGCGGAATGTTTGGCAATTTCGCGTTTTCCACGGAACGCGAAATTACCCAAATTCCGCAAATTCCGCGAGCGGAACGGAATTTACTGCCCAGGCCTATTACCAACCACATTCTCATCCCCCATACCCAACTGAGCTTCTACATTGTGGATCTCCGTGGTAATAGCCCCTACAGCACTGGTTAAATAAGACATTATGGAGGCAGAGTTACGGGGTATCTTAGCTTTAGTTTTTAACAGATCATTTGAACAGGGTAATTTACGCTTACCCATGTTGACTTCCACACGTTAGAGGGGTTGCCCAGCCTCTGTCCTGCCGCGGACAGGCGCAGACGGGCCCGCCCCTGGCCCGGCCCGGGCACGACCGCGCGCGTCCTGCGCTGCGGGAGCCCGTGAGCGTTAATAAAGCGCCTCCGGGCGCGATGATGCAGTGTGGGCGTCAGCATTGCCCAAGAGAGCTGGGACTCGTAGTCCGGAGTCCCCAGCACCAGCAGGAGCAGGCAAATGAAGAACGGGCTTCCCGCGCTGCGGGAGCCCGTGAGCGTTAATAAGGCGCAGTCCTAACTCAGAAACATGGAATGGCACGACATCCAGTAGCATATTTTTCTGCTACTCTGGATTCAGTGGCTGCAGCGTTACCAGGCTGTTTGAAAGCAGTAGCCGCCACTTGTGTGAGCCTGGAACAAAGCAAAGCGATTGTGATGGGTTATACAGTCAAAGTGTATGTGCCACATTCTGTTGAGATCCTTTTAACTCGAACCCGGACTCAATATTTAACCTCTAGTCGGCTGACTAAGTATGAGAGAGTAATTCTGGGTGCTGAAAATGTGACTGTGGTAAGGTGCACAACTATAAACCCGGCAACTTTATTGCCAAGTTCTCGGTGTGAGGAAGTGAGAGAAGAAGCAGATCATGATTGTTTGGACGTGACAGAATTGTGCACAAAACCCAGGTTTGATATAGAGGATGTTCCTCTAGAAGAACCAGACTGTGAAATGTTCGTGGATGGTTCATGTCTGAGAGATGAGAAAGGCGAACTATGTACTGCCTATGCTGTTTGCACAAAGCAGGAGTTCTAGAAGGATCCTGTCTAAAATGGGTAAATTCTGCTCAAATTGCTGAATTGATTGCTCTAATTAGAGCTTGCAAAATTTCCAAAAGTCTGAGGGTGACCATATTCATGGATAGCCAATATGGATTCGGGGTTGTCCATGATTTTGGACAGCTATGGATGCAAAGGGGATTTCTGACTTCTTCAGTTTCTCCTATTCGTAACAGCAAAACTGTAAAAGAATTATTGGATGCTTTGTAATTGTCCAAAAGGATTGCAGTGGTCAAATGTGCCGCACATAAATCAGGAGATGATTATGTGACGAAGGGCAACAGATACGCTGACCAAATAGCGCGTTTCTGTGCACTAAATTTAATGGCTTTAAACAGATCAATTGAAAGGGAAAATACCGAATGCCATCTTTTGTTCACACACATATATGAAACTTGGGATGAAGTGAGGCAGATGCAGGAAGAGGCAGTGATGAGGAAAAAGAAATCTGGAAAAATACAGGTTGTAGAAAGCGAGCAGAAGATGAAGTGTGGGTCTATTTTGATGAAAGACCAGTCCTGCCAGATTCTTTACTTTCCCATATGGCCAGGGTATATCATGGAATTGCACATATTGGAAGAGATGCAATGATCAGACTTTTTAAGCAGTCATGGTATAACCCGAGGTTCAGGGTCATTGCAGAGAGCCTTTGCCAGAGGTGCATAGTTTGTCAGAAACAAAATCCAAGCAGAAAGACAGTTGTTAGTTGGGGACGCATTGGAAGAGCAGGAGGACCATTTACACGTCTTCAACTTGATTTTATTGAGCTCCCCCCCCTGTAATGGGCTGAGATATGTGCTAGTTATTGTCTGTTTGTTCTCTCGTTGGGTGGAAGCCTATCCGACAAGAAGGAATGACAGCTTAACTGTCAGCAAACTACTTCTGAGAGAACTGATTCCTAGATTTGGATTTCCAGTCACCTTAGAGACAGATTGAGGAACTCATTTCAATAATGAGATAATTCGGATGATTTGTGCAGCATTGCAAATTGAACAGAAGCTGCATTGTGCCTATCGACCAGAAGCATCTGGAGTGGTTGAGCAATTAAACGGCACAATAAAATCTAGGTTAGGAAAGGTGTGTGCATCCACAACACTGAAATGGCCTGATGCTTTACCCCTTGTACTGATGAGTCTTAGAAGCATTCCTGACAAAAACACGGGTTTGAGTCCACATGAGATTCTAATGGGAAGAGCAATGAGACAAGCATACATACCAGCGAACAAACTGATGAATATATCTGATGATCTAGTGCTTGACTATTGCAGAGGATTGGCTGATCTGGTGCATTCTGTGTCTCGCCAGGTTGGAGAAGACGCCACAACAACACAGCCGAATCAAGCTCATGATCTGAGTCCTGGTGAATGGGTTCTTATCAAGAAACACATGCGGAAATCGTGTTTAGAACCCAGGTGGAGCGGTCCCTACCAAGTTATTCTGGTGACGACAACAGCGGTGAAGTGTGGTGGTCTGCCAAATTGGATTCATGCTAACCACACCAGATGAGTCCCAAGACCACTTGAAAGACAAGAGCAGCAACTGGTAAACAAAAGTGAAAGACCAGAGGATGAAGTGTGTGAAGCTGAAGAATCTAGAATAACAGATTCTGAAGAACAAACTGATGATGAACAGCCGAGCACAAGTCAAGTAAAGTGGGCAACAGTTACTGGGTCTCGAGAAACCGCTTTAGAACCAGAAGGAGGTGAAACTGCTATTGAACCAGGAGAAAGTGAGTTTGCTATTGAACAAGGAGTCAGTGAAGTTATTGTTGAAACAGAAGAAACAGAAGTTGCTGAAGAGCAGAGAGAAAGGCAGATAGAAAAAAGGCCAAATAAAAGAACCTGTGAACAAGATACAGATGGTGAAAAAGTAGTCCAACCTAAGAAAGCAAGAAAAGGTGATAATTGGCCAGGTGGAGTGAAAAGACTGAAATACACTATTGTAAGGAGAAAATCAAGAAAGAGACCGGAGCAAAGTAATGAGGTCTCAAGTCAGACAGACCAAGAAGAGTCAGGAGAAGATTTAGTGCGAAAAACAAGAAGAGCAAGAATTCCAAGTAGAAAATATACAGCACCAGAATTGACCTACGTGAGCTTGGAAGAAATTGAAAGCTCAGATCCAAGTGAAGAAAGAGACAAATCAGACACTGAACATGTGGATGAAAGCAAACTGAGACCACCTTAAAGAACTGTGACAAAAACTAAGGTGCAGCATTTGTCAGTTGGAAAAAGAAATAAAGATTCTGAAGACCTAAAGAAAAGAAAAGAAAATCAAAAGAAAAGGGCTGAAGAAGAAAGCCTGAAGTGTAGGATTACACTATATTTTTCTGAGAATTTTTAGAGTTTTTAGTAAAGCTTAGTGTTTATAGATTTTGAATTTTTATATTTTTGGTAGAATACAAAATGGCTAAAGAAAAGGTGACTGAACATCCAAAATCTAGTCTAAAACGTAGATGTATTAGAGCTTGCTTATGTAGTGTCTTGCTATTAACATCTATGTGGGTATTACTAACTGTCCTTGTACCTATCCTAATGATAACAAATAACGGAAATAATACTAATGATATGACAAGTGAAAGAGTGAATGATGTTACTAAAAGAATATCAAATTCTAACATAGAACAAATGGATGGAAGCATTTTCCATCATGAAAAATCAATTAGTGATTTCTCATTAAATGTGTTTACTAAATTGTTGTATGAATACATTTATACGATGAATGTGAGTGATTGTTATGTATGCATGCCATTACCTTCGTCTGTCTCAGAGGGGGTGATGTACCATCACCTTCCTTTAACATATGGTGTGTCTTGTAGTGTCCTAACGAGTTTGTTTTATGTAACGTGAAAGCTCGAGTACCACTACTCTAATATAGATTTCGTGTTTTCAGAAATACCTATTATTAAAGAACTTAATAAGGTTTTGAGTAGTAAGAATGCACACTTAGGGGCCGATTCCGATCTCGGTCGGGAGCTCACCGATGGGGATTCGGCCGGAAAAAATACGAGCCGGGCGCGTTTTTTCCGACCGACTTGTACAGCTGTCCGAACGAGCTAGTACGATGCGATTGTACGCGTTGTTTCCGACCGACTCGTTTCCGGGTCCGAACCGCTCCGACCGACTCGTACGGAAACGAATCGCACCACGCAATGGAGACGTTACCCGAGCGAGCCAGTACGATGCACGTTTCGAACAGCCTGACCGACTTGTACCGTCCGGCTCGAAAAAGCTCTCGGAGCCGGACTTCGGGGGTCCGTGTCGGACCCCCCTTCACCCGTAGCCTTACGAGTCGCACACAGGGGGGGACCCAAGGGTCCCCCCTACACATGCATGTACGGTGCGTGTTGCACCGACGCGTACACACTGTAGGGGGCGCCCTTTTCCGAGACGTACCCATTCAGTCAATGGGAGCCCATGTACGCGTCGTACGACCGGCTCCCATTGACTTCTATGGGAATCCGACAGAATCGAGTCCGGCAGCACACGGCCGCATCGTACTGCCCCAGTCGGACTGCAGGAGTCCTGCTCGGTCAGAAATCTCTCCGGATCCGGCTCGGTCGGAGAGATTTCCGTCCCAGATCGGAATCGGCCCCTATATGGGATATTTCTTCCATATTACTAAAGCTTTAGATGTAGAATATGCTTACAAAAATAATCTAACATGTAGTTTGCAGGTTGAAGAAAAGGTATTTATAGAATTAGTAGAAAGTGGAAGAGAAAGTTTCCAGAGAAAAGCTGTTGAACAGAAGTCACAAGTTCCACCATGGGCTTTCAGGGAAGGAAATTAGGAGAAAGGCGAAACCTACGCTGCAATGTCTCTGGACTGGCCTCAGAAGGGAAAAATATGTTTGCTTAGAATGAAGAGTAATTATAACAATTATTTTATTGGTACTAGTGAGTTTGAGCATACTTTCCAAATTACTGGAGGTTGGGGACTGAAGGGTGGAACTGATCCTGTGTTTCCAGGAATTTATTATGTGTGTGGTAAGAAAGCCTATTATAGGTTGCCTGCGCATTGGTATGGTAGTTGTTATTTTGCAATTGTTTTCCCCAAGGTCGACCATGTGGACCGAAACAGCAATAGACTAAAAGAAATAAATCATGGACTAACACGTAACAAGAGAGCAAGTTTCTCAGAAATAGTAGGTGATATTTTTGGTGCACTGATACCCTCAGTTGGAGTCGTCTTGAATTTGCACAAAATTCGAAAGTTGTCCATAGTGGTTGATCGTTTATCAACAGATACTGCTGGTGGGTTCTTAATGATTGACACAGAAATGGTTGCAATCAGAGCTATGGTTTTGCAAAATCGACTTGCCCTTGATATTTTATTGGCAAAGGACGGTGGAGTCTGTGGCATGTTGAAAGTCCAACACTGCTGTACTTATATCCCTGACAAAAGTAAAGGAATTGAGGGATATATAAGAAATATTACGAAATTACATGAAGACTTGACCCAACTGGAGGTTGACGGTGTTTGGGAGAGACTTGGTAAGAGTTTCTCTTCTGTAGGTAAATGTTTTTTATACCTTTGAAAGTAGTTTAGTAGGAAAAATGATAATACCACTTATTTCGGTGGCAATAATAGTCTTAGTGATAATAACAACATATAAATGTTATAAGTGTAAGAAGGGGGAAAAGGAAATGACAGAATGGGAGAGTAAACAAAGAGCGAGAAAGAGAAAAAGAGAGGAAATTGAGCTAGAGGAATACTATAAAATGATGAAAGATATAGATGAAAGTGTCATAAAAAGAGAGAAGATTACAGAGTTTTAGATAAAAGGAAGATGGCACTCGGTATGGTAGGTATTTTATGATGGCTCCAGAAAGCCATCAAAGGGAGGATTGATGGAGCAGGAATTTGAGAAAAGAAACCTGCTCAAATTAATACCCCCATAATAGAAAATTAACATGCACCTTACATGAACACGAGGGAAAACTGCTTTGCGCATGCATGACTAACGTGAAATAACGCATGAAAGAACAAAATTGTATTTACATTATGCTTTGAAAGAAAACGAGTAATACTGCATGACTAGGCCGCATGTGCATTTCGTAGTTTGCATGTTGCAGCTTGTTTTGAATTAATAAATAATGTTGTTTTGCATAAGGCTATGCTAGGAAAAACATTAACAGGGAATAGAACAAAGGTGGGTGGTAAACAGTGAAAATTACATTATCATATAATGAATGAATGTTCATTTTCTATTCATTATAGTGGGCTGGATGAACTCCATATTTTCTTATATTGTCCAAAGTAAAGGCGGGTTGGAAAATAGAATAAATGCTGTTCAGACAAAAGCACGCTGAAGCCCTGAGCACAGCAGAGGAGATGAAAGAGGGTGAAGGCCGATGTGATGATCGTCTGCCAAACTACGTGCTGGGTCGTGGGACAGAAGGACATTTCCTGAAGATATTGCCTGAAAGGTATAAAATTGTAACCTGTAATCGATCATGTGAATGTACAATGTATGAGGTGGTGGGAACGGGCATAAAACAAAGAATAAGCTTAAGAGTGAATGAAGTCATCATGGTGTGACATTCCACCCCCAAAGTCCACCAATCAACTGTCTAGTTACGCTGAATGTTTCAAACTGATGTGGGACGGACATGTAATTTTAGGGTATAATTGGGGTGCCTTTAGGGGTGTGGTTAGAGTCGTAGGTGGAGAGGCTGAGAGAGGAGAGATGCGTCGCAGTCCATCGGTTTGAAGAGAGGCTTAGCTGTTTTCCTGTCCTGTCCTGATCCTGTCCCTGAATCTTTGTCCCCTGACTCTATTTCGGGGGATCCCCACCACCACTTAGGCCTGAGGGGTGGTTTTCACTACAAATCCGCTGGGTTTGTATCATTCTAACTCGTTTCTTCATAATTTACTTGCGAATGTATTTTTGTATCTGAAACTTTTATCTCTTTATCTATCCACTCCTTCATGCAATATTGTCATTGCTTATTGATGAGTTTTGTTTCATTTGATTTTCTGATGTTTTCTCTCCCTTTGTGAGTTCATTGTTTGCATTTGTGACCGTATGCATTTGAGCATTTTATTCTATGATTTTGAGATAAACTTTATTAACTTCAACAAGAGTCTGGGGTTATTTAGTTTATAAATGATTAGTTAGATAAAAGAGTATCATTACCATCAACTATTCAACTAATTGGTTCATCGACCAAGTAGAGGAAGAGTTGATTGATGAATCAGATAGGTATTGGGGAAAAACACCATATATGAACAGATATGAAGAAAGAGAATTGAACTTGTATAAAAATTGACACCAGCGCATCAGGGATTTGGGTGAGTGTGTATGGGCCATTGTTCTGATATATTATTGAGTATTGATCCCTGATTAGGCATTGGCAGCGCGCTGGATCAAGAGGGAGCAAGGGGACTGAGGAACAACGTGAGCGTTGGGGGGGTGATCGTTGGGGGGGTGGAGCCATTCTATGGTGGCTTGACAATTTCAAAATCCAGTCTTTGTGTTATTGGGTGTTATAGTGTGATACGAGCGATGCTTAAGGCTCCTTCTCAGCCTAGAAGTGTAAATGCATTAAAGTGGCAGCGATACTGAAACGTAGAAATGCATAGAGGTGGCCGAGCCACTGACAGCTCACGCCAGGCTCAAGCCAGAGTCCTGGCTCTGGCTCAGCTCGAGGTCCTCTTGCGTCCTGGAGCCCAAAATGAGCTGAGCTTTCATGTGGTTTCTACCTGCCAACACATTTGAAAATCATACTCTTGAGAATTAAAAATAAAGCATAAACCTTTGATGGTAACTAAGGGAAAAGAATAGCCATCTAGTGGCTGAAATTTATAATGTAAAAACAGAAAACCCCAAATCACTCCTGGCTTCTCTGCTTGACTAAATTGTGTGATCTCAGGCAAGTATTTTATTTCACTGAGCATCCTTTTAATTCCTTATCACACAAACGAACACATTCAAATATGTGAGTTCAGGGTGTGCAATTTACAAAAACCTCGTCTGTTTAATATAATAACATTGAATGTTGCTCCATGTATAATAGGAAATTAGACCCCTTATATACATGGTACAGATGACAACTGGTTTGCCTGTTAGTTCACTAATGATATTCTCCTCGGGGTGGGGGGGGCATAAATGTTTCTCAAGGTCA